>VUQG01034944.1:24318-38329 GCA_015106755.1 Etia nguti
TTAAACACCAGACAAGAAAATAAATAATATGTGATTTCAAAGTGAGCAAGAGCCTAACAGTGGTGACTGTATAGAAAATGTAAATTAATATAAACATTTTGGGACAGTGAAAAATAATGATAATGTATACTTTATTGATCCCCGTGGGGAAATTCCTCTCTGCATTTAACCCATTCACTCAGTGAAGCAGTGGGCTGCCATTGGGCGCCCGGGGAGCAGCGTGTAGGGACAGTACCTTGCTCAGGGGTACCTCAGGGTAGCCGTTCAGGGGAATCGAACCCCTGACCTTCCGATCACGGGGCCAATACTTTACCTACTGAGCTATCCCTGCCCCCTTAAGCCAGAGGATTCAAACACACCTTCAATTTAAAAGAAGAATAATAAGTGAATATCAGTGTTAAATTAGGAAACTGAATCCGTCAGCAGGATAAAGAGACTGTGAGTGTCTGTTTTGTGTGTAAGGTGACACACGGCTCAACTAAAACATGGCTATCCACACTTAATAAATTAAAAGAACTGAACTGAATAGACTGGCCCGTTGATTTTGCTGATTGGAAATCTTTTGTCACCATCTAGCTTTTTGGGTCAGGATCAGACTGATGTGCATATCAGATGGTGCCTTGCTACTTGTCAGTAGCCAGTAACCACAGGCACAGAGAAAACAAAACAAAACCAAACCCAAGCTGCTTTCTATCTAACTAGCTA
The DNA here is from genome assembly GCA_015106755.1 of Etia nguti. NCBI lineage: Eukaryota > Metazoa > Chordata > Actinopteri > Cichliformes > Cichlidae > Etia > Etia nguti. The sequence continues at coordinate 25,024 of VUQG01034944.1, forward strand.
AACTTATTAAAGTTAGCAGTTATCATGTTATCCAGTAATTCATCAACACAGTGAGTTGAAATGATTTCTTTGCCACATAAAAGTCACTCAGACGCACTCAGAGTCACTAGACTTACCACAGCCTTTCACTTAGATGCAGTCGCTGGCCATAAGCATCATTTTGCAGTGTGTAGGGTTAATATTGTGGAATGTTGTATGTTAAAACAAACCTTATTAAACTTTACCAACAAACACAAAAACACGAGTGAAAAGAAAGTGGAAAAAAAGTGCAGAAAACAAAGCCCCCACCTGGGAGTCAATCCAGGGTCCACTGTTCTTTAAAACAGCAGACCAGTATTGCCACAGTCAGTGCATCACAGCACCAACACCAAAGAAAACCCTGCGTGTATTTCTGTAATGCCAGCAGTATGTGACAGAATGGATGTATTTGAAACCCTGGGACGAGAACACATTGAATTGTCCTACAGTGTCCCACCTGAATGCTTTACTCTTCTCGTCTGTCTGTGTCTGTGGGTTCTGCTTTCACACACTTTTGTTATCTCTTCATATCTGATAGTACTTTCTCCCTTAATCTTTTATGAATTTTATGAACTCCATTAAAGCACCCACACAGTTCCCCACTTGCAGTACATACAATAGCCTTATTATTCATGGCAAAGGAACATCAGAGAGTTAAGGTTTTTGGACAGTTTTATCCTTTGGCAAGATCTTATCCCATGACGCAAAATAGTTCTGCAGCAAACGAAAAAGGTTTTGGAGACACTGATGTGTTGTCTTTGTCTAATGGTGATACAGTATCCACTGTGCCTGGAAATCAAAAAATCAGCAAATATTTCATTTGACAAAAGCATGTGAACTGAAACCTAATACCCGTGTTGTGACAAGTAACGATATTAATACAACAGCAAAAAAAACTGGGCATAAATCCAAATGTGTCACTGTATTCCCACAAGCCTTTACAAGCTCTGTGAATGATCACCTTCAGGAGAAAGTCATACCTGCCGAGCAGGTCACATAGTGCGCGCGCACACACACACGCACACACACATTGTCATAACAGTGAGTCCACATCCCAGAAATCTGAGCTCATTATTCAAGCATTCATGAAGAACAGTATTCAACGATGCAAAGTGCTCCAGTAGCTCACAGTTTACTTGCTGAAGTGACAGCATTTGGGTACTGACCATTCATTCAGTTCCCGAACTGCCAAGACGTAATAAAGTATGTGGCAAATTGTAAATAAACTCGATAATTTCCTAATTAATGAGAGAACTGTACTTTGCCTTGCATATCATGCGCCTTGCCCAGATGTGATTTAGCAGGGCTGGTCACTGGTTGTTCTGTGGTGAACATGATTTATGAATTAACGCTACTTGAGTCCAGCAAATATCAGTTTGATTTGTGGCTTTGGCTAAGATCGAGAAAAAAACGCTGGAGAACAGAAAAAAGGTGCAAGAACTGATGTCCGTTTGACATGAAAAGGAGATCAGATTCCTAAATCTGTCAGGAATTTCTGTTCTCATCTGAATCGTGTGTAGGCAGCTGCCTTGTCAGAACTTGTCATTAAAGAGAGAAGTGCGGAGAAGGACATTCAGGGTTTGGTGTTGCTGCCAAACAGGCAGCGATTGAGGGGAGATAGAGAGGCAGTCAAGAACAAGACAAAGAGGGTGTTGAAGAAAGCTGTCTGCTTTTGAATGGTTAAATGACTGAGGGATGGAGGGGGAGGACTGCAGCAGCTGTCAAACTCATGTTGAGGATTTTAGAAATGCACATCAAAATGAAAGTTCTTATGGATTCCATGGTTGAATAGTCATTTTCTATACCATAGCACTAGTGATAGAAACATTAGAACCATAACTTCTGTTTTCAGCTAAAAATGTTCTTACATGTAGTTATGAGTCCTAGTTATAAAGGTATAGTTGCAAGTGTATCTTGTGAATCTCAGGGATATGGTCAAAGTTGGAGGTAGAGCTTAATACGTGTTGTGGAGACCTCTCCATACATTGAGCAAGGATAGGCTAGGGTCTAATGGCGTTTGAACAGCACCCCACTCAATTAACTTTTTTCCTGTTTTTAAATGCCTGTGGTGTCTGACAGAGGACCTCAGGGTACTGTGGATTGCATGATGGAGGCTTTGTGGATCAGTTTTATTCTAGAACATCCCACAGACTCTCACTTGGATTGGGATATGCACTGTTTCAAGGCTGGGTCAACACTTTGGGCTTGTGTCATGGTTTTTGTTCCTATTGTCCTGCCGGGGAACGTCATTGCCATGGCTTGGTTGAAAACAGTGTTTAGGTTGGTGGTACGTGCCAAATCCAGATCCTTAAACCGTGTATTTTGGATGTGGTTAAAAAAAAAAAAAGTAGTTAAAACCCTAAATATGCATTTGGGCGGCATCTTAAGGGTTTTAAGAAGAACAAAGAACACTCGAGATAGCTATACATGGTAAACTCTTATGATGCGGAAATGCCAGACTGCTTCTGCAATAAGGAGAGATGAGTGACGCCGTCGGATTGGCTACTTTCAAACCTCCCTCCTCCAAGTACAGGGGTATTTATTTGTGGAGGATATTTCCGTGAACAATTATTAGTTAGGTTCTAAGAAAAAATCTGCAAATGACTGAGGCCACAAACTCTGAACTGTGACTTGGCGGGGCTGTACTGTTGGAAAAAGAGATATGAGACAGTGAGCATTGGTATTGCAGATTGAGATTGTGCAGGAAAATGTAAAGATGTCTCTCTCTCTCTCTCTTTCTGTGCCTTGTGTTTAAATTTTAATGTTTTACATGTATTTTGGGGGCACCCGATGTAATGAAAGAGTAGGAAGTAGCTAACCGATGGCCATGAATAGATATCATTTGCTTTGTCCAGCCATGTTTTAGTCACAAGTCTTCTCATTGTTAGGTTCATCAGATTAAGTGGTCTGCGCACTTGCTGTAAAAGCCCATCTCACATTGATACACTCGAATGAAAATGCTTCACATAATTGAATTGTTTTGTTAAAAAAACATGGACATTTGGCCTCTCTCTGTTGTTCACTCTCTCCTGCTAAGACTCCCACCTTCCCTCATTTGTTAGCAGTGTAAAGGGTGTGATGTGAGTAGTGTTGGCAGAAGCTATATCTTCTTAACATTGGTTCTGTGCCAAATGGATTCAGCCAGCAGCTGCCAGAACTGCAATGAAAGACATTACAATTTATTCTCATTTTCTACTTTCCTGCATCGCTTTTGATTAGCAATTATCATTCATGGACTCTGTGCAGAGTCAAATTCTATTCTTGGACATGGAATACATGATAAAAATAAAAGTCTATGAAGTACCAGTGCCGGTGGTAGACTATGGTAATCTGTGTGTAGACTTGTATGGCTGAACACATCACTCTAAGAGGGCTAGGAGGCGGGAATACAGTGATTGTAGTATATTCACATGGGATGCGTGCATTGAAAACACTACAGGTTCAAAAACATTATAAATCATTCAGACATGCTGGGATAGCTTCTTTGTGTTTGGAGCACAGAATTAACCGTAGAACTGTTTTACATAGAGAGAATAAACATGTGCAAATATTCTTAATCTTCTTCTAAGTTAGAGGTATGATTGTACAAAAACTACCTTGGTGAATTAAATGAAACCTGTGAAATTATCTGTGAAAATGTGGGGCAGAAGTTCATTTTCATTAAGACTGCGCACTCCAGGGATGCACTGATCCAACTTTTTCCATTTGCAATCTGATACTGATACATTGGTTTAGGGGGATCTGCTGATTCCGGGTACCCCACCCCCCAACCCTGAAAAGCATAAGCAGAAGAGAATGGATGGATGGATGGATATAATGAAGCTGACTGATAAAGTTTTTAAAATGGGAAAATATTTTTTTATTCAACCAGTAACTATCATTGGTGTGTCTCCCAGCTCTCTTGTTCCCAGCTGTGGTTCTAACAATGTTTTTGTGGTATTGCAACTGTGACAAAGCCAGATTGCTGTGTGGTTGTCTGCGGTTGAAACGACTGTGGTTCAGCTGCTGGAGCTGACAGAGGAGACACACAGGAAAAGTTTGCTGAGGCGAAAACAAGTTCAGCTCTGACTGACGAGTTAACGAGCGTGACACACTTCAAGGCTCATGTTGATGAAGGCCCCAGCCTGTGATTTCTGTAAAAAGTTATATACTTTATGTCCAGTCATCTGAGGAATGTTTCATGCAAAAACAATTGTGAACTGGAAGGTCTGTGCGGAAAGTAAAATTCACTTCATGTTGTACAATTTTAAAGAAAGGCGTTGCCCTAGTGTGCTAATGCAAATGGCCCTACAAAGGTCAAAGCAGGTCTTTTGCACTGATTCTGGATCAGGCAGTGGTTCACTGTCTTGCTGAAAGGCACAGAACATTTCCTGTATTTTCAACCCTGTTGAATTCAGTACTTAACCTTATGAAACCCCTGTCATGGTTGAAATTAATATTCATAGATGAGTTGACAAAGATTGAAAAGAAAGAACAACTTCATTCTGACAAAAGACCACAATGTAAAGATGTTTTTTTTTAAAGTTCCTCTTCAGTCTAGGATACAGTTCACAGTGAAAGGTGAGAGAGAGAGGGAAAAAATACCTGCATACCAGTATACCTGTGCTCTGATATGACCATTGGGTCTGGCTGACTCAGCAGTTTTTATTTGCACAAGTCTGTGGTGAAAACTGCACATTCAAAGGTGTAATTGGTCAGAACAGAGTTTCAGGGTGTGACCTAAAAAATAGCAGAAGTGCAGGAGGTGACCCAAATTTGCATAAGGATATAACTAGAAGAGGATAGTGATCAAATTAATAATTATACCGACGTATTTGCCAGAAACTGGCATTACTTACTGCTATTGCTGTTAATGAGCAGTGTTAGTGCTTTGACCACGTTAAACCATTAAACTACATATAATCACATCTGGACTATTTAGTAGAATATATAAATCTTACTAATCTTGTTATTAAATCATTCACCTAAACCTTTTATACAGTGAACTTTTCTACAGCGGTGCAACAGTAGAAAATGAAATCAAATGATAATCCCTGAAAATTAAGCAACTTAAAAGTTAACGGTCCTTTACTTGCACCATCTCAGGCAGCTACAAAAATAAAAGGCTGTGTGCATGTTAATGCATAGTTACACAATTACACAATAAAATGCAATACAGTCTGTAGGAGAAGTAGTTTCGGTAAACACTGCGAAATGACATCCATATCTGTGTTTTACATTGGTTCTGGACCTGGAAGTGTCTTGCTGAAAGCCTTTTCAGCATTTTCAGTGCCATGCAGTTTGACTTTGGTAGCCTCTGTAAACTCTCATGCAGAGAGAATAGAGGAAGAGCTCAGGCCTGCTCTCTTCTTGACCCTGTTTGCCTGTGGGCTGTAGTAGAGGGGTGTCCTCTGTATGGGCTGAAGGAAACGGGGGCAGGGCTGTGCATGTTTATGTGTGTGTGCGTCTAAAAATAGAGGCAGTGTGTTGGAGTCACACGGTAGGCCCTACTTCCTGTTTTCACTGTCCAAGTTTACTTCCCAGAGAAAGAAAGGAAGAGGGAGAGGAGAAAGATGGCTCTCCAGGTGCCCCGCCGTAGCTTCTGTTATCATTCATTTTTCTGCTGTGCTGTCCGTGTACGCTACAACACAGTAAATTACAGTGGCACAGATATGTAAGGAATGCATGATGAAGAAATAAGCCACTTGTGATGAAAGCTCTACTGTTTCTCCTGCGGTTCCTGTCAGCACCACTTCATAAAAACACTTTTCACAAGAAAAGAACTGAGGCAAGAATTACTGTGAAATTTCTTCATGTCTCTGTGCTTGCTACACGTGGGATTATTAGCATTTATATCATATTCTTCTCTATGGATGAAGTTTCCTGGTGTCTTTCCAATGTGTTACCGGTGCTCTATTATTTGCAGAATGGTTTTAGGCTAAAACAGACACATCCATAATCTTCCCATATAATCAAAATAACCAAGTAATAATTATAAAAAAGACACAAGAAAATCTATTTGTTGTAGGATCTGTGCTAAAAATTTGAATGAGATGCATCACTCTAGCTGCCATATTGGTCAGGGAAGCAGTGACTCTTAATGCATGGATGTCATGAAGCTGGTGGTCTAACCACTATTAAAAACTGAACTGACTTTCAAGCAATTTGGTTTGTTGCAAAAGTTGGATGTGTAGCTATGATAAACCACATTTAAAATGTGGGTTTTCATATCTGAATGCTAACAGTTAAATACAGAACAAAAGTCTGAGGATGTGCCAGAACCTGTAGTGACACCTGAGCATGGGGGCGGCAAAGAGGCATCTCACATGTCTGGACACTGGGGGGATTAGAACATGGTGCTGCCTATGTGTGGCTAACCTGCTGAATTGTTAACATTACATTAGCAGAACACAGAAATGTAAACATGGGCTCTCAGAATATGAAAGGAAGAAAATCAACTGGAGATTTGATATATACCACACAGAGGTACTGCAGAGCTTATGTAACAGCCTGATGAAGTCTGTAAATCATAATTTGCAGTGTAGAGGTCAAGCATCTGTGGAATGTCTGCAACGTAAATCACCGGTGAGCTCCGCACAACAGAATTAAACTTAGTAAGGCACCATCTACATTTCCTCATAAACAGGATGAGAGAAGAGAAAACACCCTGTTGTTCCATTCACACAAACACAGAGTGGACGTTTATCAAGCTTTCAGCCAAACTCAAGGATTTGAGTGGCTTATGATGCTGTGATCAGCTACTTCTGTATTACACAAATACATGTAATCGGTTTCTTTTGCTTTTCGTGGTCTTCCACTTAGCTATTTATGTCACGGTTGGGCAAAGGTGTCTGTAAACGTCTCGCCATCAAACTATTAATTCACATAATTAGGTCGAAACCCAGTATTCCTGATAGTGGCCCCACCCTGGAAAAAGCAGAGCAGATCAGTTGGTGAGTCAGGTAGAGTTGGTGTACCAACTAAAAGTAACTATCAGTTTAATCAAAATATGACAACAATTGTTGAGCTGTGAATCATGGGTAGAGCTGAGTTTACTAAATTAAAACTTGGCTTCCAAAGCGGTCTACTTCTTAAGTAAGGCAACGTGATGTCCTGGGGAATAATAAATCATGTGTCTTGCTAGATTTAATAAAAGCTTTGGAAATGTTAACATGCTTTCGAAGCACAAGCAGCCATACGGGAATTTACCTAAATATGCACAATACGGTATATAACTGGACAAGTACGGCAAATCTGTCTAGGAGCCATTCTTAGTAAAAGTGCAAGATAATTCTTCTCATTAGTTTTTACCTTCATGAAACTTCCCCTAGGTGATTGTATCTCTGTGTTTATCTGTGCTGTGTTCCTGTCCAAGTGTCAGTGAGTTTGTAGCTGTAGGTCTCTTTGAGGATACATGAAGCCACATGACTTCCGCTTGACTAAAGCTCATGTGATACCATAAAGGCTTTGGGACAGTTTTCTCTCTCCCTCTCCCCTACGCCAGAGGAATGCATCTCAGTGTGATTAGGTTAAGATGAAGCTCATTAAGCTTCGGTTGACAACATGTGACATTAATAATTGAATCTTTGAATCAACCTCGTAGTCAGAGATAAACCACAAATTCTTGGAGGTATCCAAACTTCTTCTTCAGCTGCTTCCTTCGCCCTCCGCTGATGCTGTGCAAACAAAATAAGGCAAAATGAAAAATAAAAAGAGTATATTTACTACACCTTTGTCTTGAGGTTTCTCCAAAGCTAAGGTTTAGCAACTTATAAACGTATATATTATAAAGATAAACTTGCAACAACATTTTTTGAATCCAACAAAATTAATCTCCCTACCTGAAAGCATAGACGCCATTAGAACCCCACCGATGTAGGATTTATGTTCTGCCTGAGTCTGCTCGGATCAGCTGGGAAGTTGCAGAATGTCGTCTGGTGGACAAGCTATACAATATCAATATCTTTCTCCTGTCTTTTATCTACTTTTTAGATTTTTCATTTGTTAGCCATTACACATGCCCATACTGTCAGATCGGCAAGTAGTTAATATCAACCCGTCAATTGGTCGGGTTCTAGACAGTATATAAGTACATAAAAGATGGACAATGACTGTGAAAATGAAAAGTGGAGCCACTGCTGAAGCTCCTTAAACCAGTGGTCCCCAACCTTTTTTGTGCCATGGACCAGCTTTTAAGATGTTGCGGATAAATCCAAAAAAAACAAAAAAAGAAGATTTATTCATTACACACGGGAAAAGACCCAGGGAAACCGAGTTAACGATAAAAAAGATTTTAAAAAATAACGATAAAAACTGATAATAACCCTGAAAACCATAAATTTCACACCCGATCCTCAACTCTCACAGCCCAGTACCAAACGACCGTGGCCCGGGGGTTGGGGACCGCTGCCTTAAACCATCTCTCTGATGGCCACCAAAGACTGTATTGTATATATACCATCTATATATTGTATATATAGATGACAAAACTCCCCTACTGCTTACTACAGCTATGACTTCAGTAAACTCATTTGTGGTAAAATTATGGTCTCAGTTATTACTTGCAAGACTTCTTCAATACATCATGTTTATTTTGTAAATTATGGTTTGATTTACATTGGATGTAGATAAAGGGTATGCCAGTATCCCATTTCCAGTTACGATTCCACCAAAGCTAGTGCCAGAAATACTGGACCAGCTTCACCTGCTCCTAAAAAATGGTACATGAATGGGAAAGTCAGTTCTGTACATCAGATGTTCTTGACTCCAGATGTCACCCTTTTTAGAGCTAACATCCAACGTCTGTGTTCTTTTAGTTTCTCTTTTTCAAGAATCGTGAAGTTCCTTTTGACAAATTATTAGGTTTTCTGTGTACTCCCCTTTTCTCTTGTTCTCTTCTGGCTGCCGGGTTACTGACTGAGTGTTTGTTTATAGTGGTTAATCTAATTCTTGGAGTTTTCTCTCTAGTATTGTAGGGTGTTGACCTTACAATATAAATCACCTTGAAGTGACTGGTTTTGTGAAATGGCACTACATAAATAGAATAGAACTGAATTGAATTTTACCTTCTTTTTTTCTCCCTGTGCAACAGGAGAGGCATATAAATAAACTATTAATTTTAAAATAACCACAGTGTTCACTCTGACATAGAATAGATACCCTGTTACCTATTTTCATATGGTGCCAGCATGGGTCTGGATTTTCGACAAACTGCTGTTTTATTTGGTAGAAAATGTCTAACATTCATCTTCCGTTAATCAAACAGAGATAAATCTTCAGTCACATGTTTCTGGGTATTTCTCATAGTAGTTTCTTCATCCAGAGCAGATGCAGACATCTTGAGTAATTCGTTTTTTTCAGCTTGTAAATTTACAAGTTAAGATGTTTGTCATGTGGTGTGTTCGAGGCCTTCAGTACAGCGCTGTGTTCTGCAGCGTGCTGTTTATAAAGGCCAAACAGCTCTAATATAAATCTTTAAGTGGAGCTAATGGTCGACTAATGCTTCAGGTATGTTTTGAATTAGTGTTGGCGGGCGAGGACAGTATGATATACTATGTGTGTACTGTGAATATGTGTGTGTGTGTGTTTGTGTGAAGTGTGTGCAAGATAACCCAGAGACAACCTGTTTTTTTAGCAACATGACAACGTGTTTAAGTAGATCACCCAGTACAAGAGACCTGGAAGAACACCAAGACCATAATATAGGTTGGTGTATGCAAAACACTTTCTTGCACACATGTACATATGTGGCATTATGGATCTATAATTAAATTGGAAAGCTGTAGTGTAAATGTTAATACTAATGCATAATTTTTGTCTCTTTTGCATGCTTTATTCAATGTAAATATATGTATGTGTTTTTGCATGTGTGGGTGTGTGTGTGCAGTAGTAGTAGAAGCAGATGGGTGTGTGGGCGGTCTCTTCCTCTCTCATCCACTCATGCTGAGAGTGAGAGAGCAATAAACACAAGTATTATCGAGAAGATGAACTTGTGAAGTGTAGTTGTGTTTTTCAGCTCTGTAAAAGAAGTTTGTCATTTTCTTGTTGCTCCTCCCACAGTCAGTTTCCCCTCAAGGCACAAAGTCATAAGGATACATGCAACATATTCTGCAGATAACAAGTGTCTGTTAACACAGAACGCACAGCAAGGGCTCCGGCCAGTGGATGTGTATTTTTTCTTCAAGAGAGAGTGTCTGAATTTGATTAATTAAATTGCATTCAAAGAGTTTCATTCAAAATCTTTTTTCACTGTGCATGATTTACTGTAATGGACATAATATACCAAACTAGTATTAATACACAAGTATGAAGCATCTCTTTCAAGGGACATTTTTTACTCAATTATGTTCAGTGTTTATCTGAGTTATAACATATTTATATTCTCTAATTAGTTGACTTTTAGAGACAGTCTTATACGCATCTAAAACCTCAATAAACATGTCCAACAAAGCATCATCAGGTGAGTTATGATAACAAATTTTACCAGCTTAAGAGGTACTAAAATGTCTTATTATTTTATTTTACTCAGATTTCCAAGTTCCCAAAACCATTTCATATATTGTGGCTTTTTTTTAAAGTCTAGTTTCTATTTTGATTTTAGTTAACTGAAACATTTTTCTTTCACATCTAGTTTTTTTTTTTAAAAATAATTTTATTTTCAGTTACAACAGCATGTTAATAGCAAAACTTTTAATATACAGTACTTTGCTGTTCTATATGTACAGTAGATAACAGAAACAGATAACAGAAAGAGAGAAGAAAAACAAAACACAAATGTAAAAATAAAATGTATAAGGGACACTCAGTGTACAGTTAACTACAATAGTGATGTAGAGATTTGGTATCAGGTCATGATAAGGTGATCATTTTAAATGTTTCCATGTACATTACAAATGGCTGCCATGCCTTAAGAAATTTGGTGGTTGAACCTGCCAGTGTATAACTCATCTTTTCCAAATGCAAAAACCTCATGAGCTCTGCAAGCCACTGTTCATGTGTGGGAGGAGCGTCCTGCTTCCATCTTAAAAGTATAAGGCGCCTTGCAATGAGTGAAGCAAAGGCAATAGAATTCAAATAGTATTTTCAGAGAGTGACGTTTTGAGGTATCACTCCAATGATAGCTGTTAGAGCAGAAGGATCAAATTTAACGTTATATATCTCTGAAAAGGTATTAAATATAGACACCTAATAGTTATGAAGTTTGGGGCATGTCCAAAAAGTATGAAGGAGTGAACCTGTTTCTGCTTTACATCTGTTACATGGGGTCAGCTCCCGGATAGAACTTGGCTAACTTTTCCTTGGAGATATGTAGTCGGTGTAGGACCTTGAATTGGAGGAGCCCATGCCTGGCACATATAGCAGGGCTCTAGAGTGCGACCAATTTGGTAGCAAATGTGACCAAATTTTTCAATGGTGCGACAAAAAAAATCCTAGGTCACACTGGTGCGACCAGCCGTTCAAGTAAAAAAAAAAAGTCTCCGCAACTCTGAAAGTCTCTGTGTGGCCAACAGCACACAACATTATGCCCATATCGTGGTCTAAACCAATCATGAAGGTGCTGCTTAGAGTAGCTGAATGCACCGCTGAATCGCCGCAGCACTGACTCCGTGCAGCTGCTGGTTCGATCGATTTGTGTGTCACGCGCGTGTCTCTGCACAGACGCGCAGAAAGGGGAATTGATGTAGGGAATTCCCACAATAATCCAATAGTGCACGGCGACACCTGCATATTCTGCCAATGTGCCAATGTTCAGCCAAAAAAATCCTAGGTCGCAACGGTGCAACCAGCAGTTCGAGTAAAAAAAAAAAGGTCTCCACAACTTTGAAAGTCTCTGTGTGGTCAACAACAGACACACATTATGCTCATATCGTGGTCTAAACCAATCAGAGATAGTCAAGGGCGGGACCTCTCAGATGCCCATGCCCAAAGTAAGATGTTCAGATATTGAGATGTTCAGTTTGAAGCCTTTGAGGCATTTTTTATTTAGACTTTCTTTTAATTTTATATATCTTGAGATATTTTAAGTTTAAATTTCAGCTCAGTGAAGCACTTTAAGCACAAGAACTTTTTCAGTACCGTATTTTTATTATCAGCACTTCCGGTATGATGGCGCCTGTGTTTGGCTCTGCCGCTGCCGGGTGCAGTTTGTCCCGCTTTACTTTTGTATTATTTTTTTCTGCTCTGCTGTTCTCATTTAGTTTTAATGATGTATTGGCTGCCTTGGTGTATGATCGTCTGGCTTTGCTATCCATCCGATCCTCTATGATGCCTCACGATGTCTCTTCGTCCTCCTTCGGCATTTTCCGCTCTCCTCCATCAGCTGGATCTTCGTCGGGCGATTTCGGCGGATCCTCTAGACCACGGAGAAGGAGAGGGAGAAGAGGAGGTTTTCAGGTAAAGCTTAGGCTTTACTGGCGGCGGGGTTTGGCTGGTAAGCGACGCCGAGCGTGCCTTGTCTCCTGTGCTCAGAGAAGCTCCATGGAGGGGGACTTGTTTTCGACGTCCCTGTTTGGATACGCTGGGCCCGGCTCTTTGAGACCGGCCTGCCTGAGGAGGGTTTATCCAGACTCTTCTGCCGGCTGGCTTTTTCTTCCCACGGTGAGTGGATTCTACGAGCGTGATGGTTCAAACCCTGAGTTTCTACGTCCTTTAACTCGAGCCTCCGCAAATACAGAGGCTTCTACTTCGCTGAATATGGCGCTTTTTAACGCTCGATCTCTGTCAAATAAATCATTCTTGTTGAATGATTTTATATTATCTAAAAAACTGGATTTTTTATTCCTGACTGAGACCTGGCAGCGGGACGTAGACTATTCGTCATTTGTTGAACTCTGCCCGGATGGCTATACTTTTATTACCCAGCCTAGGGTTTCTGGTCGGGGTGGTGGTCTCGCTGTGGCTTTCCAGGAACGTTTCTCCTGCCGCTCCGTGAAAATTGGACATTTTCTTTCGTTTGAGCTGCAGCTGCTTAAAATTGGAAACAAGGATCCGTTTTACTGTGCTGTGTTGTATCGTCCACCTGGCTCAAATAGGTTATTTTTGTCGGAGCTCAGTGACTTCTTATCCTCGACTATAAAGCTGTCTAGGTTGCTCATAGTTGGGGACTTTAATATACACATTGATGATGACTCCGACCCTTTCGCCAGAGATTTTATCAATATTATGGACTCATTTCATTTTGCTCAACATATGTCTGGTCCTACGCATAGCAAAGGTCACACACTGGACCTTGTTTTTACTTTGGGTTTAAATATTGATTTTATTTGCTCTGAGGTCATTTTTATTTCTGATCACTATGTTATTGTTTTTA
>VUQG01034945.1:0-18051 GCA_015106755.1 Etia nguti
TTTTATCCTTAGAGTGTGTGTGTGTGTGTGTGTGTGTGTGTGTGTGTGTGTGTGTGTGTGTGTGTGTGTGTGTGTGTGTGTGTGTGTGTGTGTATCATTATTATTCAACTTCATTAATGTGTTAATTAGATTGACTGGCTGCCTGGGTGGCTTTCACCAATTCGCCATTTTCCCCAGGATTTTCTGCTCCTCACTGCAAATAGTTAACCTCATTCACTTTAACCTTATTCCCTTAAGAAGCGCCACCACGGGGAGTCATGAAGTCAAACTAACGAAGCGATTTCATTTGTAGAACCTGCTAGTTTTTGGTGTCAGTGTTTCAATAAAGTCTTTTGCCTTATAGTTGGTCATACCCCTCATTTGAAATCTGCATCGATGTATTACACTGCTGTGCTGTTGCCGTGCCATTTTCAGGTAAAAAATGTGAATCTCAGTAGGACAAAGACAAAATATGACATAAAATCTATTTACACAGAATAAGTCACATTAATGACTGATTACCTAATTACATTATGAAAATCTAATCAGTATCCCTCAAGTGCTGTAATTTTTTGCCTTTTACTGTGGACCGCTATAAGACATATTACTAAGTCGTTTTTTTGAGTAACTGCTTTTGTACTTTCAAGCATTTTCTGTGACAAAATACATTCTTGAGTTTATATTTTTACAAAGCACTCTTTTTTTCCCCCTCTGGTCTCCACACGAATTTCTCTCCGCAAGTAATCTTTTCTGGACATCTTAACATCCGTGCATTCAATTCAATCAATACTTTCCATTTGGACAATGAATGGATTTACGCAATTGAACCTCTGGGGTCTGCCAGCATACCACTCAGTCAAGTAAATGGTTCAACAGCTTACTGATAGCACTAATTTTGCTGCACTGAGCTGAAAACAGTGAAAACTGCAATATAATGACTAGAATAGTGTTCAGAGAATATACGGGGAAAAACACTTTTTTACTACCGTATCCACAGACGTACAGTGTAGCACTCACAGATGTTACACTGTATACAAACAGTAAGCACTAAAGCCAGCTGAAGGAATTTCCTCGGATGTCGCATTATCCTTTGATAAGCCTGTCAAATACTCTGTAACACCTCTGACAAATCATGTGCAATTTCAGGAAGAAGATGGCATTTTGGGGGGGGGGGGGGTTCTGTCATTTTAGGGAACAGCATGAACTCTGGTAGTTCTACCTGCATAACAGATACTTGTATGATAATACAAACTTAATTCAGTATTGCATTTTTCTCACAAAAGAAACAGACGTCACAGTTTCCTTTGCACCTGCAGCTGATGCTTTCCTTCCAATAGCTCTTTCTCAACTGCACTGCTTGCCTAAATGCAGCAATTAGATGAAATCATTTACACCCTAGGGCTCTTTAGCAAGCAAGACTTCTCTTATCTGAATACATTTGTATTTCTGAATTGCATGTTGAGGTGTCATAAAAAGTGAGGAAATGTATTTAAGCACATTTTCATCTGTAAAAGACATCTTAGGCTATCTGATGTTTTGTCATCTTCACGGATTCATCCACAATTGCAAAAATCTTGAGGAAAAAGTGACATAGGTCTGTTTTTGTTAACTTATTCTCAGAGGGATGGAACAGACTCCAATTCTGATATTTTCAAGCAGGCGTCTAACTTTGATGTTGCAGTTTTACGGAACTGCCACACTCAGTCTGAATAGTTCGCAGCGCATGAATCCCATCAGAAATTACAGAAACATGACAGGAAGCAGCCTCAAGAGATTACTGTAGATTTTCAGTCCAGTCGAGAATGCCTGAAAGACATTTTTCTACCCACAGAGCGTGGAGTTGTTCAGCTTTCATGTAAACTAAAAGAAATTTCGAAATTAAGCATTTCTTCAGAGAAGCAAAGGTAAAATGTAAATTAACAGTTAAATGTCACACAACAGGTGGTTCCTTTTTCATCCAGCTCCACCTGCATTTGTCATTGATTCAGTGCAAGACAATGATGTTGAATAATTATGACATTTTATCAAAAAGTCCACAGGACTGTGAAAACACTACCCCACCCAATTTTAGAAACATTAACACTAAACAAAACAACAGAACATATATTCATTTCACTACCTAATATAAGACACATTTCTACTTATACTTCTTTAAGACTGTATGTTTTATCCCTGCCCTTTAGATTTTTTCCTGTTCTGTAGAGTGCAGCATGCTGAGGAATTGCTCATCTGCTCCCAGTAACAGAATGAACACTATATCAAAACAATAATCTGAAATACTTGTGATGCTTACATCCTTGCTTGACCATTTGAATCTGTGATCTGACTAAAACACTACGAGCCTTTCTTAACACATTTCCACAACCTACTTTTATTCATGCAGATGTCATGCATGTCTTCAGAGGTGCATATGAGATGTCCTTGGTTTTAACTAACTGCTCCATGTCACATGTACTGCAGCCAGCAATTATTACCTTTTAGAAACTGTACATTGGAAGTATTCCTGCATAATGCAGCCACTGCTAAGTTGTGATCCATCTCACCAGCTACCCCCCATTTTCAAAGTCAAGGTGGTTTTATCACCAATCATCACCATATTCACACATTAAGCTGCAGTGTAACAGTAAAGTGATATTCACTTAATATTTATAGCAATTCAACCCAGTACAAAGATGTTTATATGTTACTATGATACACAAATCTCTAATTGTTTCGCTTTAGGTCCTACTACACCAACAGGAGTAGAGAAACCAAAATTAGCACCTGAAGGTCCTCATCCAAAATCGAATATTATCGACAACAGCATCTAATTTATGCAGGCTATATTATGCCGTCATCATGTTGCCTAGCAACCACCTATGAATGGCCTAAAAATAATTCAAGGTGTTTTAGGGTTTATGAGTCTTTAATACCTTTATAAAAACTACCTATCATTTTAATTTCCAAGCAATAACATGCAATTTGTGTCCGCAAAACTCGAATGATATTTTATGACGTCATCATGATATCTAGCAACCACCTAACAATGGACTAAAATCACAGGTCAAAGATTTCAGATTATCTATTAGTATTAAAAAAAAAAATGTAAAAAGGCTAAAGAACAAACCCCAACATAGAAAAGAACTACGATTTATTTGAATCCAAATAAAGTAAAATTAAATGGCCTTTATTTGTGATTGTAAGCATGACTGTAAATGAAATACATTCAATAAGGAGAGATCATTTGAAAAGACAGAGTCTAAATGCTGGTGGTGGTGAAGATGAGGATTGAGGCCTTGGTGGAGCTCTGAGTGATTTAGGTCAGATGGAGATGGGGAGGAGGTGGCTGATGGGCTCAAAGATTGTCTCATAGAAAGTGGGTGAGAAGATGATTGGACTAAAGAAATAATATCAGTTTTGAGATTGACAGTGTGGGAAAGTAGTAGTGATGAACAAACTAGCAGTCCGACACCCAGAAAAGCAGGCAGATGAGTGATTATAGATCTTCCTTATTAAACTTACGCATAAGTCAATATGTAATACATCTATTTTTGCAGCTTATCCAAAGAAAATATATTGGGTCATGAGGTGGGTTAGAGCCTATCCCATGTGTCATAGGACAAGAGACAGGTCAGTTGAACAGGTTGTCAATCTGTCACAGGGCTAGCACAGAGAGACAGACAACTATTAACACTCACATTCAGACTTACAGTCAATTTAGGATTGCCAATTAACCTATCTCCATGCTTTTCTTTGGATTGTGGGAGCAAACTACAGTACAGGGAGAGAACCCACGCAGACACGGGGAGAACATGCCAACTCCAGCCAGATGGTAGATCTTCTCGCTGTGAAGAAATGGCTAACCACCACAGTGCCACCCTATTTTTTGTTAGTACAACATTTTTGAGACTCTTCTGACAGCATATATTGACCAAGCAACTTCAAGCAAGTGTACCGGTAGTTTTGTTTTCTAAAGGTAGTTAAGTGGAAAAATATCACGGAAAGTCAAAATATATTTTCTTAATATTCAATCAAACTAGAAGCATTACAACTGCATTCATGAAGTCAAATGAACGGTGGTGCAGTGGTTAGCACCATTGCCTCACTGCAAGAAGGTACTGAGTTTCACTCCACCATCTGGCCGGGGACTTTCTGTGTGGAGTTTGCATGTTCTCACTGTGTTTGCGTGGGTTCTTTCTGGGTACTTCCTCCCACTGTTAGTGGTCATTCTAAATTTTCCATAGGTGTGAATGGTTGTCTGTCTCTCTGTGTTAGAGCTTTCTAGGGTGCACCCCGCCTCTCGCCCTATGGTAGCTGGTAGCTCCAGCACCCCTGTGACCATAATAAGAATAAGCGGAAGAGAATGGAAGGATGGAAGACAAATGAATAAACAGTTTTATCTGTTATGAATTGCCATGAGTGTACAGTATATGGTGCTTTCTACTTCTATTTCCTAGAACTTAAATAGATTTGAGGATTTTATTTTTTTAAGTATTTATTTAGACCATAGAGCAAAGTTTGAACCCCAGGTAAGGTATTAAATAAAAACAATCTCACTAGCTTTAGTGAGAATTTGGCTGCCCTGTTAATGGCCCTAATTAAGGAGCCATAATTAATAATACAATGTCTTAAAAAAAACATAAGTGGTAGATGTTACTGAAGCTTTAGTGCCATTAGAATGTAACTGCGTTATTAAGTGTTTGTTTTGGGGTTTTTTTAAAGAAGCTTGATTACTATCGGTCAGTTATGAAAAAGTTCTACATGAATATTATAGCATAGTGATTCTTTACAGAATACTGTTTGTTGTTGATAATAGATGATATAGCATCTATTTCCCCACTGTGACCCTCCAATAAATATGGAAAGGGAAGTTCAAACCTTTTTGTTAAACAGCAAATATTTTATTAAAAGGACCTTTTTATATTTTGCATTTTAGAATATAAAATAGTTTGTCTCTGATACGGTTGGATAATACACTGGGGAATGTTTCACACCCCAACAAGCATAAATTACTGGGCCAGTAGCGTAAATTAATAAAGGGAATGTTTATCTTCCACAGGACATGTGTTGCTTAAATTTAGCCACATAATCTTTCTCAAATTTGAGACAAAATGCACACAAAACTGCTGCAGGACACAGAGTTTCAGTGAGCTCATTAATTTTGTGGTAATTATGAAAATAAATCCTTCGGGCTGTGTTCTCTGTATTCTCCAACTGTAAAAAAGAAAAAGAAGCTCTTTAATATTATTTAGTTGTACATTTTTTATTTCTTACATTCGCTATATTTCATCACATTGTACATATTTACATTTAAAAAAACACTTGTGAGAAACCACAAGATAGACTATTCTAACAGTGAAACAAGAAAAAATCAAACTAATCAATTATTGTGTGTCAGATGACTGTCATCATTGTTTTTGCATTTCAAATTTAATGGATGAAAGCATTTAATTTTAAAATATCTTAGGGAAATCCAGCCATAACCAACTTTAAGATGAGAGGAAAATAATCTTTACACATTAGTCTAAATTCTGAGACTCTCTCTGGGTTATTTTCACCGCAGGAGAATGCTGATTTAATGTGAAGGAGTGTATATTCATTTCAGGGCACAGCAACAAAGCAACAAATGGAACAATTTTCTGGCGTCGCTGACTCCGCTGTGAGATGCCAATGATGAAAGCATAAAGATGGCTTCATTCAACAGAACTACACAAAATTGCATTAACATACTGAACATTCAACCGCCCTCTACCCACTTTGTTAGGTGTATGCCACTAATGCAAGGTTAGACACATTTTTCCTTTTAATTTTTCATGGCATACATTCAGTGAGGTGTTGTAAACATTCCCCACAGATTTTGGTCCATGCTGACGTGATAGCATCATGCAGTTGTTGCAGATTTATCAGCTGCATATCGATGATGTGAATCTCCCATTGCAACACATCCCAATGGTATAAGATCTGGTGACTGTGGAGGCCATTTGAGTACAGTCAACTTTTGTCATGTTAAAGAAAGCAGCTTTTTATCCTGCTGGAAGCAGCAAACTGAAATAATGGTCATAAAATGATGGACATGGTCAGCAACAATACTGGGGTCACTTGGTACTAAGATAAGATAAGATAAGATAACCTTTATTAGTCCCACACATGGGAAATTTGTTTTGTTACAGCAGAAAGTGGACAGTGCAAAGTTACATAGCAAAATTAGAAAAAACACTGGAATAAGATAAGAATAAGATACTGTACACAACTGTACACAATAGAATAGAATAAAATTAAATAATAAATAAAAAATAAGGGGCTCAAGCGTGCTAAGAAAATATCCCTACAACATTATACTTCCTCAACAAGCATGAATGGTTGGTACAAGGCAGGATGAATCCATGCTTTCATGTTGTTTATACCAAATTCTGACCCTACCTTGCAAATGTCACAATAGAAATCAAAACCCATTAAACCCGACAACATTTTTCCTAACTTCTGTTGTTTCACTTTGGTGAGCTTCTTTAAATTGTAGCCTCAGTTTCCTGTTTTTCCCTCAGTTTTGTTTTGGTCTTCAGATGCTGTGCTGTACATATTTTAGCGATGTCACCCCAATGAATGGCCTCAGTCTGGCCATTCTCCTCTCACCTCTGGCATTGACAAGGCATTTTTGCCTGCAGAACTGCCACTCACTGGATATTTTCTCTTTTTCAGACCATTCACTGTAAACCCTAGAACCCTACACCCTAGCTTCTATACATGTCTACAGCAAGTTCCTGCCTTGTAATTGGCTGACGAGATATTTCTATATATACAAGCAGCTGGACAGGTGTACCTAGTAAAGTGACTGTAGAATGTACATTTTAGCCTTTTCTTTTATATTTTAAGCGCTTCTTTCCCTCCATTGCTCTCCTTTATTTATTTATTGCTGTAACTTAACAAAACAGTTTTTCTTATGCCTTTCTGCTTTACTTCAAACATTTATCGATTTTATCATTAGGCTACACCACACTACACACAGCTGACTGATAACTCTGGGTCTACATGGTATTACAATAACACTCTCACATCTCGTATTAGCAAGTTTTTTTCTCATTATTTGTTTATATGACATAATTAACAGCTGTTATGTAAATTAATTGTCATCTGTGTTATTTCTGTACAAACTTTACAAGATTTAATTAGTTGCAGGCCTGTATTGCAGCCATCATTACAGATTAATCTGCTGATTATTGTCTCCATAAATTAATTCAGTCTTTGGTCTATACCCTGTCAGAGGATGGTGAAAAATTATTTTCCAGGGTCTAAGCTGATATACTGCAGGCAATAAGCATTTTTTTTTTTACTGTATATCAGATATTCAGATAAAACATTCAGTATACTGGGATGAGGGGGTTGGGGTGTGGTGTGGTCCCTGTTTAAGTAGACATAAACACTAATGTAACTCACGCAATTTGCTAAGTGCAGAGTTTTATAACAATTATCAAAAATAAATAGCCATAAATAGACATTTATTTATTTATTTTCTTACCACATTTGTTTGCAACCGCCACCAAAAAAAGTAGAGTTTGGCATTGTGTGCTAAGACAATTTTGTTAACGTAAAATGAATTGGATAAAGAATACAGCAATTTCATATTCTCTGCTTTTTGTTGGAAATTAATTCTGATAAGATACAGCAGTGTGGTGTCGGAGCATGTCAGGCAGCAAGACGGTACAGTAGTTAGAAGGTACTACATAGGTTTGAATCCACTCTCCGACTGAGGTCCAGATACTCTGTCTTCTTCCCACAGTCTCACTAAGTATGTTAAATGGTGAATGATTGTCTGTCTGTTCTGTGTTAGCTCTGCAATAAACTGGAGACATGTCCAGTGTGTACATAAAACCATCTGTCCTTTTGTACAGATTCATCTTGGCAACTGTATAATAGGAGGGATTAACCACAGTGTATGTGTAAAACGCCACCAAAAAGGATTATGCTGTTTTACTGATTAAACTTTTGTGTAAGGCGCTGTATAAGGATTGGTCACGTATGTTTTTCGAGGATTATCTAAGTATTTGTGGGCTGACACATATAAACGGACAGCCTTGTGCCTCATGTCTGTGTAGTGTTTAGCCTTACACAGGATATTGGAGAGTTTTTGGCACACCAAGTCTATGTGCAAGTCAAGGAACTAAAAAATGGTGTGATACAACAGTCCCTGAGTTCAATACTGAAAAGAATAAGTAACTGAGTGACTATAGTACTCAAGTATGTTCCTCTATTTTTTGACAAACACATTTTAGAATCTGGCCACAACCCAAAGCACACTGGTCAAATAATGAAGATTTCCTATATATTATGTGTGCAGAGTCAAAGGCCAATTCTAAGGTTTTATGTTCCAAGACATAACTTTAAAAGATCATCTGACACATTACTGGTCTTAAAATTAAACGCAACCTCAGATTCACAACAACAATGACATATTACACTATGCCATTATTTATGTAACAAAAATAAATCAAAATGTAGATGCAATGTGTGAAAAACAAGAGGGTGAGTAGCATTAGGTGCTGCTAATGAAATACATTTGATTAACTGATGATCAAGTTTTGGCAGTTTGCTGAGCTGGAGCATTCATGTGTGTGTTAACACAATGCCAAAGAGGAAACGCATCAGCAATGATCTTACAGAACCTATTGTTGCTGCCCGTCAATCTGGAAAGCATTGTGAGGCCATGTCCAAACAATTTGAAGCCCATCTTTCTACCATGAGAAAGATAATTCGCAAGTTTAAAACATTCTAGACAGATGCAAATTTTCCCAAGAGTGGAATCCCCAGCAAATTCATCCCAAGATCAGACCGTGCAATGCAAAAAACCTGAGCGCTACATCTCAAACTCTATAGGTCTCCGTTAGCATGATAAATATTAAAGTTCATGACAGTACAATTAGAAAAAGACTGAACAAATACAGCTTATTTGGAAGGGGTGCCAGGAGAAAACCTCTTCTCTCTAAACATAATATGGCAGCATGACTTAGGTTTGCAAAATTGCATCTGAACAAACCACAAGACTTTTTGAATAATGTCCTTGGAACAGATGAGATTGTTTTGCACCCACGGGTAAAAAACTGATCATTGTCAGACAGAAAACAATTACTTTAAGTTATTGCTGCTAAAGGTGGTTCCACAAGCTATTGAAGCATGGGGTGTCCTTAGTTTTTCCACACAGTGCTTCTGCATGTTGGCTTAGTTTTTGTTAAATAAATCATGACCTGGTATAATACGTCATTGTTCTTCTGAAGATGAGTTTAAATCATTTTAAAGCCCTTTAAGGACCAGATCATCTTTTTTAATTATGTCCCTGATATGTAAAACCTTCTATTTCACATGACTATGGCTTGGAGCCACTGATGTACAAGATGAATCTATAAATGAAGGAATGCTTGCTAGGAATAGTTTTGGTGATTTGCAGTGCAAAAGCGACTGAAAGGTCAAAGTCCATCTATTTTGCATTTTCATGTAGAAATGTAAAACAGATTAGACTGTAATGATTAGACATTATTTGCTGAATTTAAAAAAAAAAAATAGTGTGAAAGCAATCAAAACAGTTGATATTGTTGTAAAGAAAGTGCCACCTTGGTCATACTCTGTAACTGAAAGGGGTGCCCCAGAAAGTACATACGTCCCAGAAGAAGGAGGGGTGACTGGAAAACGGGAAACTTTCTGGAAACTGGCTGTAAACCAGTGGGCAGTTGGCTGTCAGCTGGCTTGGTGTAGTTGTGGCTTTATATGATGCGTATGTGCAATATAAATGGGGTTTTCGGGACAGCATCTTTTTAATCCACTTAAGAATTAATCTGCAGGTTGCTGCAAAAATCATAAACAACTTAAGAGCAGCAACCTTTTAAAGGTTTTTATTGAGCAGCAGAGTGCCATGTCAGCTCTAAAAGATGATGTTGTGTATTAGAAATCTGTTGTAGAGCTCACATGCAGCTCACAGTTTTTGAAGTGGTGCTCTCAACTTAAAGAAAGTTTGAGTTTGGTTTTTCCTTTCCCATTTTTTCAGATTGTCACACAGATTATACCGTAACAAGTATACAGTAACTGTTTAACAATAAAAGCACAGAGGTTTTGTGAAAAAGCATATTTGTAAATTTCTTCTTATTGCAAACATAAATCTCTACTATTGCTGGATTTGGTGTAAGACATACAATTCTGAGTCTGCTACAACCAAAGAGCCAGTAGACAGTAAGTCAACCAGCAGACTCTAGTTTTTATATTCAGAGATAACATGGCCATTACCTTTACTGTAATGACTGTACATGGCAGCTCACTCAAATTTATCTCTGTAATATGAGAATCGCCACCTCCTCAGGTCATAAACCTTCGCAAATATCATATAAAGGAGGAGGAGAATTACTATTTGGTTAACAGTCATATAATAAGACGATTCCGCTGCAGATGAGTTACAGGTTTCATAACTTTATTGAACAAGCTGGAAATCTGCAATCCCCAGTGGCTGATAATGACAATATGTGTTTTTGTCTTGCGACACGTCTTGCAACATGAAAGTATAGTTCTGCGTTTACTTTATGAAACACCTCGAAATTTGAAGAGAACCAAAATAATAATGCAGTTTAACAAGATGAATTAATTTCTAAATGCTTAGGTTATACTGATGTATGTATGTTTAACAATATTAGATGTCATTAATTCGGTTTGCAACATGGATTTTCTTATGTAATTTGCGCATCGATAATGTTTTATATCCAAATGTAAGCCTCCATTAACTGTTATCAGCCAATCAGGAGCAGCATCACAAAGTCTAACCTACTGAAGATTTACAGCGTCACCTGATGGAGCAGATCTGGAATGCAGTGTGTTCAAACAGTGGCTCATTTACACATGTGATAATCCTAAATAATATAAGTTAAATGGCCATGTTTTGGTCACTTATAACTCCTCTTTAGGAGGTAATTGCTATGTTTTGTTTACTAACTAGTTGCAAACTTTGTATTTCTGACATTTCTTGCTGGACAGGTAGCTAAAGTGGATTTCACTTGTTTTTGTTCAAAACAAGTGTTTACTGGTTCCAAAAGGTCAGGGAATTAGGCAGAAAATAAAAATAAATAGTAAAAAGCTTGGAAAATGAATTCAGTAAGGTCAGTCAGGGCATAAATAATTGTGAGTAAACCACTACAAGCTTAATAAACATTTGTGATTAGAGCACTTTTAAGCATGAAATTGAAATGTTAATGAAAGCAATAAAGACACACGCTCTGCTTTCAGTTCAACAGCCTGGACCTGCAGTCACCTGCTAATGTAACCCACATGTAGATGTTTTAAACAAGTTTCACTTGCTGAGCATCAGTGCTTAAGATACATAAAAGTGCCTGACTGTTGGCCTGAACTAGCTGTGTGCCGGGGGTTGTGCCCAAAGAATTTCTGCAAGTCAGTCAGTCAGGTGGGGAAACGTAGGAATACTGTGAATGAAGCAAAAATGGAGTAATAATAATAATAATAATGGATTGCATTTATATAGCGCTTTTCGAGACCTCAAAGCGCTTTACAATTCCACTATTCATTCACTCTCACATTCACACACTGGTGGAGGCAAGTCCATGAAATTTAAATGTTTCATGCTACATCTGGTATACAATTTTGTCCTTTATTAGTTTATCTATTAATTATTAATAATTACATGAATGTAAATATTCAGTAGATATTAATATGCCCAAAGCACCTGGAATAATGCATATCAGTCATACAAAAATGTACTACCATAAAATATCAGTGGATATTGCTGTTTCGTTTTGGTTTTTTGTTTTTGTTTTTCTATTACTTTCATACAAAATGATTTTCTCAGTAAATACTAATAAACGTCTTCACTAAAACATTAGCAGAAATGTCTTCAGGGCAGATTACCACCTTCTCGCAAGGTTTAGAAATGCAATTAAAGTTATGAACAAAATTGCTCAGCCAAAGTAGATTTGTTTTTGTCTCCCCCAGTTTAAGACCAACCTCCCGATGATAGGTTACTCATCCATTGTCACTGTGATTGCACATCCAGTTCCATGATAGAGAATAAGCTCATTTCAGTTTTGTCATGGATAATGTCACCTGATTTTATGCTGCTGAATCACAACAAAACATCCATCAAAGTATCCACATAAATCATCACTGACAGGGCATTTAAAAACAAATATACATTAAAATCTCAGATGCAAAGTCACACCGTGCCTTGGCTGTGCGCAGATGTAAGCTTGGAAACAACACACCCACATCTGGCACCAGATCATCAGTTGCACCTCTGTCTTCTACTTCTATCAGTATATTAATTAATAGTGACAATTTATTTATTTATTCAATTCATAACTGTAATCGCTTTCTGTGCAACAATGTAAACAATAAGCAGCAGAATACAAAACAAGATGGACAGCAGTATGGTGCGTGCGTAACTTCCCTGGGAGTCAGTTTGGATCAGTTACACCTTTCAGCTACATGACTCACCTATTTGGATGAACACACAGAATCAGGATATCATCGAACTCGGATGCACCAGTGGCACAGAGACAAATTTCCTGCTTCTTGGAAACATGCAAAACATTGGCCAGGAATAATCAGCGAGTCTGCTCTGCCATTTCTTTCACAATTCACACTGAATGACCTGGAAGCATGTTGGTGTTCTTCTTTCCGACGAATAACAATAATATCTACCTATAGTCCTGTTGAGAAGGAGCAGCTATTTCCATGTTTAGTGCTGCAGTTGTTTGTCTGTAACACTGGAAATGAACCGATAAGACAATAGAAATTTTTTTGTGATGGGAACTTTTTTGTCATTGAGATCAAAATGCAACAATCCAACTCAGTATCCCAGAGAAATGACTCTATAGTCATAAGATTTAGCAGTGATATTATGTCATTTTCAGCCCTGATGGCAGCGTATCGGTCGTTCAGTTCACCGCTGTGTTTCAGACTGAAATGTCCCATCAGCTGTTGGAGGGATTACTGTGAAATTTTGTGAAAATAAGGCTCCATCAAGAAAAGAGTGTCTTCCAGCAAGCTAAACTTGTGCTGCACTGCGATTTCTCATGCTGAGCCTCTAGTGATAAATTTCCTGTCTGAGTACTGTGCTTTTTCTTTAAATTCTTTAGATGCATTAATATATTACTTAAAACAAACTTTGTTCATGTTTTTCATTGTCTTATAGGTCACACAAGGCTAGTCAATAACAGGTCAATGACCCCCAACAACCACAGGTTGTTTGGGAAAAATCTATGTATGTAATATGCGTATTCCCTGACTGGGTGGCAGGTGGATTCTGAAGATTGCTGGTAGTCACTAGGTGAAATTAATCATACAGAGGTTTAATATATTGCACCAAAAACCTCCTTGTGCTTGATTTGGACACCTGCAGGTTGTTGTGGTCACCCATAGTTTGCATGGAAGATACCAATTTGTGCAATACGCTCTTTCTTTTTGAGGAGACTTCACCTAGCAACAGCTAGCAACCACTCTGGAGCCAGTCAGAATACACATTTTTAACTAGCAACCAGTGGTTCCCAGTAACTGGTCTCTAGCACTGCTCACCACTACTGCAATTTGCCTGTTTAGTGCTTTTAATACCTCCTACGCATTTCCGGTTACTTTTTTTGCGCCAATTTTTGAATTTATCAGTGAGGGAACCTGGATATAAGGAAAAATAATAATAGCCTCAGTAGAAGGACTCACAGATGTCAGCAAATACCTGTAAGGAGATTTCTGAAACAGAATGGACGTGAGGGAATGTACAAAGAAGTGGAAAAACTGGGCAAATGTGTTTGTTTATGAAAAAACCAGAAAAAGAAATTTCCACAACGAAGAGTGGGAACTCTAAAAAAGTTCCATCATTTTACTTGTGGCTATTGTGACTGGCACCACATTAAAAACGTGGAGACATGAAAGTACATACAACATAAAACACCAAGCAAAAGCATGAGTGCTGGTAATGACATCAGCCACTTACATAGCTTAGATCTTAGGCTCTACAAAATATTTATTACAGAAGTCTAAATCAGCCACAAGGCTTTACTATTGACCTTAAACAGCATGTGTCCCCCATTTACATGGGTGTTTTCCATCTGCTTTGTCTTGGTACATACTTTTTTACATACTTTATTTTACGATGGCATTCCCTACTTCTCTTGATCTCCCTCTGTATTTATCTTTCTTCAGTCATAACCAAATGGTTCTGTCTTGTTCTTAATCACAAACTTGGAGTTGTAATGAGCACTTTTTTTCCTAATCAGCGTACAACTGATTGCCACCCCTCTTACAGCAGCTGAAATGCCCTCCATATGAAACAAAACTCTTTAATATGGAGGGCACTGTACTGTAATGGCTTTTCGAAACAACAATGTTAAAACAATCTGTTGTTGTTTGTCGTTTCGTTCCAGTGAGCCGTGACTCATGCTGGCAGCTGCCCTTTAAGAAAAGGACTGGCGCAGGTGTGTATGTATATGTGCGTGTCGGCCTTGTTCGGTGAGCACAGTGATACAGTTCATGTGTGTAAATGTACTCAAAAAAATGGTGAGAAAAAGTTGAATTGAAGATGAACATTGTGTTTTCACATTTTCTTTTTTATGTCTTTATTTATGCAGGGAATGTGAAGAAGAATTGCCTAAAAACGCTCCAGGGCATTAAGTAGTGGCACTCTCCAGGCAGCGTGTTGTACAAAATGAATACAGCGCTGTAATATGTGCAGTCGTATGTATCTATCAAAAACGTTAGAAATGGCAAATAGCTTAGCATTTTACTTGAAAACGGTGCATCCCATAGACTGCTGCAAGGTGTAATGAATTCATCAGTCATAAGACACAACAACACACACACACGCAAGCAAAAATGTGAGCATATCAAAACTTTCAGTTAAAACACATGCAGGTATAGTTTTGGTTGGATGGAAGAAGTGACTTGCCCATTAGGCTGGTGTGAAGAGGGCTTTTCTGGTTACTGCGAAGAAGGGACAAAAATAATGAATTTACTGAATAGGTGAAGTCCTTAATAGTTTAAAGTAAATTTGCAAGAGAATGCTTGGATGAGCATGATGTCATAAAGTTTCATTTGGAGTGAAAAGCTGTTCAAAGTAGTCACCCTATGTTTTGGAGTCCTGCTGGCACAGGTTCACTCATGCTGTGTGGTTTCTGCCATCTCCTGAAGCTTTTGTGGTTTAATTGCCATTCTGTCATAGTTAATGACTATTTTCTCATTTGCTGGCCTGGTTCGTTGCGGGAAAGAGGTCTTCTTCCTTAGCAATTCAGAGATATCTTCGGTTAGACAAAATGCAGTTTTCTTGAGGTAAATTCTTACTTTTACATTGCTTTGGTGCTCTTTTGTGCTTTTGATTTCATGACATTTTGTCTGTGTTTAACTTACTATTGTAATGAGTTTGTTTCAAAATACTTTGCAGCAACATTTCTGACATTTTTATGTATAAAATCTCTTATGTGTTAGGCAAGTGGTCAGGGCTAGTTGTCTTTCTTATAACAGACCGTCAAAAATCACAATACTTCTATTGTTCTAAAAAATCATTTTTTGATATGATGTTTTAGATCTCAGATTTCATACAATGAGAGGCCATAAATGTATGCTTTACAGAACTGAAGCCTGGTTTTGACCTGCTGGACTATGATTGTGGCAGTTTCAGAAATCATCTTGGTTTATAGAACAGGAAGTCCACCTCTCATCTAATGAGCATTTCCATATAGAATACCTTATGTTGTTTCATCATGTCTCTTATAGTCTCTGCTGAGGCAATATAATTACCGCTGCAGAAGATGTTTGCTGCTGTTGCAGTTTCACAGGGTGCATTTTCAACACCGAAGTGGTCCCCCGGGCTCTTGTCAGTTCATGTGATTGTCATTTGCTTATGGTGATTCTGACACAGCAGAGGGAGCAGACTGAGGGGAGATGGATGCAGCATTTATTAGAAGGTGCAAAAATGCATAACTTTTGGCTGCTTCTCCATCGCAAGTTGCGATTTTCAAAAGTCCAGAAATGAAAATGTTCAGGTGTTAAAACTATGAAGAACATAGTTAAAGCAAGTCTGGAGCTCAAGCTGATTTAGCTGCCAATTTTGTCTGCTGCTATTAGCTGTGTTTTCCTGAATTAAATGTGAAGCAAGTGTGGCATTATTGACTGAGAAGTCCCATTTCAACACTCAGCAGTGGAAGAATTGTGTTATCACCATGACTGCAAGCTACATAAAGTTTCACTCTTGAGTAATAATGCTTTAGATTAATCAGGCAAATCGTGTTGTTGTGTGTGTTTCATCAACACACAGCGAGCCAATACTTGGTCCTTTCCAGGAATGAACAGCCACGATTTGGAAACAGTTTGGTTTTTTTTTCTTTTCACATCGTGAATGAGGAATTGAATTGGGCTTTAGTGGAGTTCTCAACAGTGTACCATAAATTGAGGCTGTGGGCTCCAGAGGAGTCTAGCTTCCTCATTCCAGCAGCAATTGCTCACAAGTGATGAAAATAAGAGCTAAAACGTTACTAAAACAGACAATCAGTCTACAAAAAACTGAAAATACACAAATATGTGAAACTAAAAGGTCTAACTGTCCTTGTTCTGTGGAAACATCAATTATGTAAAAGATTATCTATTATGAATTAATGTTTTAAATACGTCCTTATGATACTTAATTTTAATGTTATAAATCTTATAATAATTTGAAAAACAAAAACTGAAATCATCTATAGCCATAACTGGATTCTCAACAGGCCTAACAAACACAGGCCCAGGAGCCCAAGGAGTCAGAAGTTTGGGGGGCAATCTGGGAAACGATCGACTTATCCTCTTAGTTCTTGGGGCTGATATTCAGGCCAAGACTTCCTGTTACACATTGCTCTGACGAAGGAAGTATGGCAGGCATTTCAACTGCATGTGGCCCATGTTCTTTGGCACATCATCCTCCCATGCCACTAGATGTGAAATTAAAACCAAACATGTTCCTGTAAACACACAGAAAATCAAGTCAAAAAGAAAAACCACTGGTATTAAAAGACATATTTTTAAGAATGACTAGCATTATACTGTAATGTTGTTTGGATCTGCTGGGTCAGTAACCAGAAAGCCTGTCAAAAGTCAATATTAATAGTTAATATACCCTTCCATTATATGGAACATCAATACTGTGGATGTTTTTCTACAACTTGCTGCTATGATTAACTCACTATATTAGGACTCATCGGCTTTTTTACTTCCAACCGCAATCAATGCCTTTTCTCTTTGTTAATAGTCACGTGATCCTGAATTGTATTTTTAGCAGCAGAAACATTTACTGCTTTGCTGACATGCTGAATCTGGATTATGTGATAAATTTCTCATGTCTGCTTTAAAAATGGAAAAACACCATTGTCAAGCATTTCTTTTTAGTCAGTCAATGAACAATTTATTGCAAAAGGAAGAATTAATGCAGAACTATTTGAGTAATCTCTCTTCATTAAAAAGAAAGTCCACCACAATTCGGTATTGAAACATGCATCTGAGTGAGTTTGGATTACTCTTCTGTCTTACAGCTCAAGCAGCAGAGCCACGAATCTCATGAGGACTGTTAAGCCGCTGCATTGGTAGTGATTGTCAGTTAATGACTGTATCCTGAGAGGCTGATATGAAGTCTAGTGGTCAAAAACATTTTGTCATTTTCATACATTTACAATATTCACACAACTATAATTTCCATGCATTTCCATGCTGCATCTAAAAGCATGCAAAGATGTAAAGATTAATTAGTACACACACTTACACACACTTATTATAAGACTTATTTACCAGCAGAGCAAATGTATTAAACTTTTCAGCAATATTACAAGCTTAAATATCAGTGCTGAGGTCTCCAGCAGTGTGCCATCAAGTCTGTTCGAGCAAAGTGACAATAAACCTGCACTGATCATTTATCCAGCCAGACAGACACAGGGGCTTTCTCAGCAGAGGTTAAAATTTTGCTTCATTAGTCATTCTTTTTTCATTAATTCACATTCAAATTGCATCTCCTGTTGAGAAAAACATCCAATTGTTCAACATGAGCATCAACAAAATGCATCGAATCCTTTTTTTTTTTTTTTTTTTTTATAAAATAGTCGA
>VUQG01034945.1:20127-34077 GCA_015106755.1 Etia nguti
TTTTAAAAAATAAAAAAAAAAAATAGATATATATATATATATATATATATATATATATATATATATATATATATATATATATATATACACACACACACACACACACAGGTAAATGTGTAAATATGGAGAGAGAGAGAGACATATTGGATCCTATAAATGAATCACAATTGATAACACAAAAGGTTCTTGCATGTTTTGCTGCTATGCATCTGAGAGCCTCCGTTTATTTGGAAGGCAAAAGGATGGCAAAAAAGAGACAAGGACAGAGTGACCTGTGTAGTTATTATGTTGATGAGAGATCATATCATTTTGGCTGCTTTGACAATGGTGATTTTTCACTATTAGGTTCCATTAGTTTTAGTTTAAGACTTTATCAAGGAAATTACCCGGCATAATTTTCCATCACAGCACATGAGATATTGTGGTTTGGCAGTTACACAGCCTCCCCAACAAAAGGGTTGTTACAGATTTATGCTGTGGAAGAGCAAAGAAAGTCACATTAAGGGTGGTACACCTTTTATATTTCTGTGATAGAGGCTTGAGGTCAAATTTAACAGTAAGCTTGGTAATAAATATGACAAAAAGATACCTATATTCATTTAAGAACAAAACTCACATTTGTTTTGAATAGAAATATTTCCTTCAACATGCAGGAAGGGCTACTTAATGCTATTTTCTCAAATATATAGCACTATTGTGAGGAAACAGAAGAGAGAGTCCCCAAAAGCAGGATGCTGGCAACAGACTAAAAAAGTAAGATGAAATCATTTTATTCAGACTAAGAAGGTTGACAAACAAGTCCAAAAACAAGGTATCACAAAAAAAAGAAAAAACAGGGAGAACCATAGAAAGCAGAAAACTGAGGAGAACAACAGAAACTTTGACAATGCACAACACGAAGACTTCTACTACTTATAAACAAAGGGCTGCTTAAACAACAGGAGACATGTGGGGAATGAGTACAGCTGAACACAATTAAAACAGGTGAGAACAATCAGGGAGTCAGGGAAGACAGAGACAGGAAGCAAAACCAACAGAGGGCATGAAAGAAAACTAACCTTCAAAGTAAAATAGGAAGCGTCCCAAAAGACGCATTTTAGATAATAAGACAAAAATGAGAACCGACGAGGGAACACTGGAGGAACAGATGGGGAAAAAGTAACAGAGTCATGAAAAAAAGTACAGAATGCAAAACCAAAGCTGATCGCTAGAATAACCATGAGCTAAAAAGCCTTATAAACTAAAAAGCCCAGTTGCCGGAAGAGAAGGCGATGGAATGTTTTGGGGGTTTTTTTGTTTACGAAGACATTGGTGAAGAGTCCCAGATATTTAACCCTTAGTGGGGTTTTCACCACAAAGGATTTGTGAAGGTGAAAGGTCTTCACATGTGTGACTGGGTGAATAAACCTAGCAGAAAGTCATTTGATTGCTCATGTTGTGCTAAATGATTGCAGACATATTATAACTCAATATGTCTCTTAATGTTAACATGATTAACGTGATTACCTTTTAAGAGTCATAAATATGTAGTTATAATAACTCTGTTGTGGTGATGGAGGGCAGGACGACGTATCTTGCCCTGCTTTCTCCAGAGTTCAGAATTACACTTTACAAACCTCTAATTAAGACAAATGAACATCTTCTATCTTGTGCTGTACTAGTTCTTGGCAAACAACAGAAATATAGAAAAAAAAATACAAGCACATACAGTACTGTGCAAAAGTTTTGAGTCACCCACTCAAATTTTGCTTTGAAAATGGGAAACAGGAACAGCAGTTTATTGAAACATGTGCAAACGTGAATGGAAATAAAGTAATATAAGGCAAAAAATGCAGTATGTACAATTCTGATGAGCTTGAAAGATCCTAAGAAAGACTAGAGATCCACTGCTCTAGACCATTAAAAAAAAAAAAAGGAACACCTGGCTCCTTGGAAGCAAAATATAAAGACATTAGGGGTGATCTGAGACTTTTACACAGTAAATATCTTTAAAACTGTGAAGTTTGTAATGATAACATCTGAGACATATTGCTTTAACTGTGTAGGAAGATTGAATAAATGACTCAGACTCCAGGTGTGCAATAAAGTATAACACAGGCAATGATGCATAAGGTTGTGCCCCAAAAATCCATACTGCATAATGACACTGAATCCCTACCACAGAAATAACAAAATAAAGAATATTCAAAAGAGACATCATGCCTACTAAATACAGTAGATTTGAGTGCAGTCGATACAGAATATTCTCCCACACAAAGCAAATGGAAGAGCTCCAGCTGAAGAAGACATAAAACACCGTGGGTGGTGGTGAAACACCTCAAAAAGAAGTTGCGCAAAAACAAAAAAAAAAAGTAACTGAAGTTTTGTAGACAGTATTTTGATGTTTAATTCTCATTTGCTTTGCAAAGTTGGCGTTTGAGTCACATCCAACATTGTTTGACAGTAAAAATGCTCAGGAGCGCTGATATTTTGTTAAAATGTGCAAAATCAGTCTCTACAATAACAGCGTCTACACTGTGAGGGAGCATAAAGTACAGGGAATGGAATTAGTATGAACTTGAAACTAAGCATCAGTCTTCGTAAACTCATGTGCGCAGAAGATTAAAAAAAAAAAAAGTCACTCAGCTGCCCTTTCACCATACTCTTCTTTTCCAGTTTAATCTTATTCCCTTCCCACTCAACTCAGCAACCTAAGCGAAACCTAGTAAAACTACTATGATGCGCAAAGCAACAAGCCCAAAACCACCAGAGGGATGTTTTTTTTTCTTTTTCCTGAACTTTTGCTCTTTCTTTCCTCTTTTATTTCCCCCAACCAAAGGACATAGCAAGAGAGGTTCATTCATTTACCAGCGAGCTGAGGAAAATGGATGATAGAGCAATTCTGAAACAAAATCAGAACAATAAAATGGGAAACAAAAGGACTGCTCATCCTGCAGGGGTAGGCGAGTCTTGTCACAATTGGAGAAGTTTTCGAAACGTCTCCTGCTGAGCATCTCCTGCACCCGAAAAGAAATGAAAAGAGGAGGACGGCAGCAAAAGATTATTTTCATGGAATAAAGCCCATACAGCAGAAGATGAAGCCACCATATGGCGAGGCAGTGGGAATAGGTTGTAACTGTGCTGAAGGACGGGGACAGATATGGAGAGTTAATGGGACTCAGCTGCTGCTCGTTGCCTCATCAGGCCACCCCTCACCTCTCTCCGCCTCCTGACCAACAACCTGACGCGACCTCGGTTACCGCACACATCCATCTTTTAGGGAACTTATTTCTTTGCTAGTTTTCATACCGATTGTATCGATGCAGTATTCTTGAATATTAGTTTTATTCAAACATGTCAAATAGAGAAATAAGCTAACGTGAGACATCTTTCCCTTGTTGTTTCTCAAAGTACTCATATGGAGATTCGCTGTGATGAGTGTTTCATTAGCAGCCTCCTATATAGTTCACTTCAAAGCCTTTTTTGCGAGTTCCTGTGGCATTAAGGCAAAACAAGAAACATCCCACAACATCCACTGTAAACACACAAAATGCCCTCTTAAATCCCAGCTGATTATTTTCTCTGGAGACAAACGCTGGATTCATATCTGTGCCATACTGCAGAAAAGCTTAAGCGTTAAAAAAAAAAAAAGTGAGTAAAACATAAATAATGGCCTGGATTTTAGCTTTTTTATCCATGTATGAGTGATGCAATGTTTATTTTCATAGCTTATTGTATGTCAACACTGATACTGATGCACTGTCCTGAAATTGAATTGTGCTTCAAGTTAGCACAAGATCATTGCAAATTATATGAATATTTAAATTCACAGCTTGAATCAACCAAATGCAGTATCTATAACAACTATAATTCAGTCCTCTTGCATAACAATGAGGACATGTTTTTCCTCTACATTCATCAACCTCCTGCTGCTCTCCACTCTGAGAGAATGTTAGATGCCTTGCCAAAAGTGTTATCTTCCTCTCCTGCTGATAGAATGACAACTCCCCCAATAGGTGAAGTTTTGCACCTTCCAGAAATGAGACAAGTCAACCATAACAACCAGTAGAGCACTGCTGGAGCCTGCAGACACCTCATCGGACCTGTTTTTCATTCTGCTTGAGAAAAACAAAACCCAACACAGCGCCTCTGGTTGTACAACCAGCTCTCAGTACAGCGCTGACATGAACCCAAGGGGCGCTCACTGTACAACCACGTGAAGTCCTGCCTTCAGCATCTCTAGAAAAATTAATGAGCATGCCCACTCCAGAAGATCCCCTTGCTTTATCTCTCACTTACTAAGTAATCCAGTGGGCTTATAGTCATTACCTGAGTTGCTAAATGGATGAACTTTACTTCAAAGGCTCAGATTTGATAAACATTCTTAATTTATATAACTACTGCTAAGCAGACTTACATAAGCTTTAACACAATGGGAATATTGCCCGATCTACTGAAACATTTTTCAGCATTAAATGAAACAATATTCACCAGCTGCGAGAAAATGTGTATCTGCAAGCAATAAAGTGTGGTGTAATAAATTCTTGTACGAAGTAGCTCCTCTTATATTTCATAAGCTGGAATTAAAATAAATTAAGTGCCTCTGTCCGGTCACAGTTACATGAAGTAAGATGTCATACAATTTGCCATTGCACCATCTGTCTTTAACCCAGTCTTCAATCCCAGTCGTATTTTCTCATTTGTCTATTCACCAGCAAGCAGACTGGCTACACGATCCCCAGAAGATAGCTCCCCACCTGTCCCATGGTAAGTTAATTAAATGGAAAAGAAAACAACATTTAAACTTGGATTTCATATTTCTGCTGTTTGTGAAGAGTAGCTACTTACAATCTCAATTCCAAAAATCTGTTATGCTGTCTGAAACATAAATTAAATGTGTTAATAATATGTTAAAATATTTTAATAAAATATAAATAAAATATGTTAAGTTAACTAGCAACACAAGGATAGAAAAGTAAGTGGCACTAAAAAAAAACAGCTCGAAGAACATTTTGCTACTAATTAGGTTAACTGGCAGTTGTTTGGTAACATGACTGGGTATAAAAAGAGCATCATGGAGAGGCAGAGGTTCACCGATCAGCAAAAAAACTGCATCCGTAACTTGAAAAACAACTTCAGAACACAAAAATGAAAAGACTTTAAATATCTCATCATCTATAGTAAACAATATCATCAAAAGATTCTGAGAATCGGGAGAAATATTTGTGTGCAAGGGACAAGGCCAAAAATAAATATTAGATGCCCTCAGGTGGCACTACATTAAAAACAGGCATGGGCTGAGGAACAAATTCAGGTTAAAGCTGCATGATGCAAAGAAGATGTCATATGTGAACATGATTCCGAAACACCGTCAAAGTGGAAAACTGTTTTGCCTTAAAATTGGAAATTTTAGGGAGAAAATATAACTGCCACATTCTTCAGACTAAAGAGAAGAGGGACCATCTAGAGTGTTATCAGTGCTGCATCTCTGATAGTATGGGGGTGCATTAGTGCCTATGGAATTTATCAGTATGTACTGATTTTAGGGTAACAGATGCTTTCACCCAGATGAGCTCTTTTTCGGGGAAGGCCTTGGATATTTCATCAAGACAATGCTAAAATGCATACTGCATATATTACAACAGTGTGGCTTCATAGTAGAAGAGTCCAGGTTCTCAACTGGCCTGCCTGTAATCCAGACCTTTCACTAGTTGGAAGCATTTGATACAGCATGAAATGAAAAATACAACAAAGAAGATTTAGGACTCTCTAGCTGCTAGAATCCCATATCAGATAAGAATGAGACAACATTCCCCTCCCAAAAGTCCAGAAACTGAACTTTTCAGTTCTCGGGCATTTGTGGAGTGTTGTTAAAAGAAAAGAGGATGGTACTTCGTGGTAAAGATGGCACTGACCCAACTTTTTAAAGACATGTTCTTGCCATCAAATTCAAAATTAACTTTTTGTTCTTTAAATGGTTCATTTTTTGTGTTTCTATGTTCAATCAGATTTTGCTTAAATTTTCACAGCACCTTTTCTTTCTTTTGTTGCATATTCTAAAACAATGTTGATTCAGCATAAGGATTCTGCAGCAAAAATAATTTGTTTCTAAAATATTCAACTGGGAAAAATGGCAAATTATGGCATTAAAAACAACATGTCAGTTAAAATAAAGTATATTTGTGTAGCCTGAAATAACAAATAATCAGTGGTCCAACAACACTCATAGTAGTAGTAGACTGAGGATTTTATGACTTTGGCCCCATGTCAAATCTGGCCAAAGATAATTCCTGTGACATTTCTTTTAATTGAAAAAAAAAACCCAAGTTTATATTTCTGTATAAATAATGACCTAAAAATACCTGATTTTAACACATGGAATGAAATTAAAAGAACAGAAAATATTGCTCTTAGCAGCATATTTGTTTAAGACATTAACTGTTTTTACAGAGGGGATAGGGGGGAAAAAATATGTGGATCCTGAGGATTGGCAGTAAAACTGCAAGAGAAATAAGAATCCAGTGGTCTCAGTCAGTAGAATAACAATCAGGCATGAGTGTGTGCACTGGTTTTATTCAAAGTACCAGGATCTATGAATGTCTGCTCTTCACAATACATACTTAAAGTGAATTATTATCATGAACAAAAGAAGATTTATGAGTTTTTCGGGGGGAAAAAACACTGTCAGACACATTGTGTACAAATGAGTGAAATTCAAAAACAGCATTTACTACAGAACCAACAAGTATTGCTCCAAGAGCAAGACGTGTAATAGCCCTGAAAGTCAAAAAGGTAATTTCTAATAAATCCTGTCTCACACTGGCCACCTTCCATGTTCACGAGTCCACCATCAGGAGAACACTGAACAACAATGGTGTCCTTGGCATGGCTGCAAGGAGAAATCGAGCACTCTCCAAAAAGAACACTGCTGCCTATCTACAGTTTGCTAATAATCATAAGGACAAGCCAGAAGGCTGCTGAAACAATGTTTGTGGGTGGATGAAACCAAAATTAAACTTTTATTTTTAAAATGAAAAGCACTGTGTTTGGATAAAGGAAAACACTGCATTCCAGTATTATTAGTGTATCCCGGCAATGAAACATGGTGGTGTGAGTATCATGGTTTCAGTGGTATTTTTGCATCTCATAACAGAACTAAGCTTCATTGAAGTGAAAATGGATAATGCAGCATGACAAAAAGCACACATTGTACCAAATACTTGCCAAAGAAGAATGAAGTTGTTTTGGATTTTCTCAAACATTGGTCTGGAAATCCACCAACATTCCCAATATCATAATAAATTTACTGCTGATAAAATCATATTCACTTGACTACATTTCAAGGATCTGGGCAGCATGCTGATTTAAGACTGATTTAAGACTATGAATATTCACCAACAGACATTTGTTCAATATTAAATAGAACACGATTACTATATAAAAGAGCAATGACTGGTATTGTTTTTTAGTTAAATTAATATTAACACTGCCAAGAGATGTGAGATATTTCTTGGGTTTGAGTATGCCAGAGATTTTCTACAGTGGGATTTGGAGATCAGGGAAGAAGGAGAGGAATTATAGTCTAATGCAACATTTTGAGTCATATTTCAACTGCCTGACCTTTAGTCAACAGATATTCCTGCGATGTAGCTGATCAAACTAGTCTGTTCTTTGATGTTTGTTATTTTGACTTTTCATGCCAGAGTTCAAACTCCTATTTTTTTTTTTACAATTTAGTATGTGTTAAATATATATTAGTGTTATTTCTAGAACCATTATTAACCTCCTATTTTAGTAAAACTGTGAAAGGTTTTAAATGATACAAAGTGATTAGACATGGAGGAGGGCTTCACAAAGAAAAAAACGAAGGAAATCAAATTATATGTACTCTTTAGCTGATTCATGGGGAACTTGATGTTAAAATCTAACCATTTCAAATGCTTGAAGTGTTTGCAAAGACTGATAAGTGGCGTTCAGTCTTCAAATGATAGCTGATGGTAATAATGAAGCATTATTATTCCAGAGCTCCAGTGGGTTTAAATCTAAACGTCAAAGGGCGTATTTTTTAAGAGCAGCCAATTTTTAACATAATGTTTCATCAGCTCAGAGCTCTTAGAGTAAATGTTGCAGTTATCAGTTTACAGAGTGCTGCCTATAAAAAGCAGTAAGTGCAACATTAATGCAGACATTATGTTACTGGGAGATATGGACATTATGTAATATTCAAAGCATAAACACAATTGGCATATTGTAGTAATAATGTTGATCAAGTGGATTCAAACACAGACAAACAACCATGACGGAATAGCTGGTATGAAAAAGCACTTTGATAACTATTAAGAAAAAATTATTTATTTATTTTTAAATGCATAAAAGGTACAAATTATATAAGGAGCCAAATGAAGACATGAAAGCTGAAAGTGGGAATCCTAACAAGGAACCTGACAAGGAACAGACACAGACTTAATACATATAATGAAGAAAAGGTAATCAACAAGGGTGGAAAAAAGTTCGGAAGTAAAAACAAAGAAAGCCAAATGAGGGACTAATCTTCAAAATAAAACGAGAAGTAAACTGAAAGGGAGACCAAGGGTGCAGTCAGATGATTAAATTTGCAGAGGGACACTACTAACCAAGTGAAGTGGCCTGGAAAAATCTCTCTGACAGCCATAATTGTTTGATTTCTCTAAATAATAAGGAAGGATCCATCATTGGAACAGATTAAAGGTTAACTACAAACAATACACTGCTGTGATCAAATCTGCTTCTTATCAAGAAATGATCTTGCATTATAGAAGCTGTCTAAATCAATATTATGAGCTACATTAACTGATCAAAGTGCTTTTAAGTTTTGCTATAGTTCAGTTGGCATTAGTCATGTCCATTCCTGTATTTTCAGTCTTTAGGATTATCATAAAGTGAACTTCGGGTGATCTTGGATAGGTGATGGAGGGGAGCAGGGAATTTTATTTTGCGCACAGAAATCTTCAACAAAAAGGTGGAAAGAAGTTACCCTGGATCAGTCTCCAGCAGAAAATACAATTATATTTCATTTTTTAGGCAATATTTTACTTTTCTTTGCAATTTCATTTTTTGTAATAAAGGGATGTTTTGCCAAGTGGTTCTCATTGATATAGCCTACATGAAACCTAAGATCTGCATTCGGTAGTCCATCTTCTGCACATTCTAGTTTCAAAAGGACAGACATTCATCATCACATTGTTAAGAAGTCTAGTGCAAGTGCAGTCAGATTGTCCATACTTCACATTTCCTAAGTTATTATAAATTCTTTCTCACCTTTTCATGACATTTTCCACTGAGGTCAAGGAAAAGTGATTAGGAAAAGGATTTAGGAGGTCATTTTTCTGGACTATATGTCTGTACTCCATCATTAAATTCACCTACAAAAGCAGTAAGACAAAGACAGTGGGAACATAGAAATAAGAAACACCCTCAAATACATAAGGAAAGAAAAAAAAAAAGAAAGAAAATATTTGATCACCATCTTCTCCTTCTCTGCACTCTTTTATCACACATTAGTTTACTAACCAAATCTGGCAAATCACCGGAAAACATCCACACCTGCAAAAATCTTAACACACAGTTAGTTCAAAGTTTTTATCTCTCAGTTTCCCTTTTCCGCTCTGCCCCATAAATGTCAGTAGATATGGGGTTACAAACGTAGACCATGCTTTGTTTATCCTGTGTCTCTTTAACCCTCATACCACATCCAACCTTCACACTGTTTGCTATAATGTTCCTGACATTTTTCTGCAGGACTGCTGCAACCCCCAATGAGCAAAGATCAAGATTATTCACTGATATGTGTCCTTTTGTATAACAATGCCAGGGAAGCAGACACAAAACACCTGTAAGTTTTTGTGTTTTGTTTTGTTTTTTTTACGGTTGTCTGAGAGGCAATGAGGCACTATAAAAATGATGTCTGAAGAGAATATTTTCCCTCCCACGTATTCTTAGAAACACGCTTGTTTACCAGAAAGTTTCCATTATATTAAATGGCTTGCCATCATGAACTGAAAGTGTTTCCAGTAAAAAAGAGTTGCAGTCTTCATACAGCCCTAAGATTTCAGATTCTTTTTTTTTTCCCCTGTGAAGATGGTATGAAATTATCATCATAATAGTATTCATTACTTTACGTCAGTGAATGCCTGCTTGGCTCAGTCTGCTAACATTCAGGGACAGGCACTGGGAATGATGAATGTTGTCAGACGAGCAATTCATTTTGGCAACTCAGGTCAGCCAAGGGAATGAAAGGCACGATGGTTAGAAAAGATATTTCCATTTCTTTAATTTCCTGCCAATTTGAGAGTTCCACTGTGTTAATATTAGAGGCAATGTTTGTTTTTATTAGTGGGACAGAGCAAAATTCAAAGAGGAGGTCTTTTTTCAGAAAGATTCAGTTTTTTTTTAATACAGTTTTTACAACAAAAAAAAACTGTTTGGTAAGAGATCAATTCTCTTTTCAAATCATTTGAGGGCTTTTCTAATTAGGGGTCCTCTACACTCTTTTGCCACCAGAGTAAATAACGTCAGATTACACAGGAAGAGGCTTATGTATTTATTATTTATGTGAACACAATTTTATTCATAACGTAAGAAAGGTAAGAGTTTATGAACAGAAATGTCAAATTAATTCTTGATTAGGATGACACTGAATAGCTGTTAATTATATTCTTCTTCTGCCTTTTCAACAAAACCTCAGCAACTTGCCAGTAGTACTTTCTCTTCTTGTCTTACAGTCATGGTAAAAGGCATAAATCATCAGGTTTACATATCAGGACATAATAAAACAATATCTGGTCTTTAGTAGGTCTTAAAATTAGGTAAATACAACCTGAGATTAAAAATAAAACATGGATTGTACAGATTCATTACTTAACAAAAACTAAACCAAAACACAGAAGTAGTATGTAAAAAACTTAGTACACCCTTACTGCTTCCATGGGAATTAAGAGGGCTGGTAGCAGCCAGGTGGTAATTATCAAATGAAGTTGATTAATTGATCATGAGCAAGTGTCTGTAAATCAGACGTTTTGCCAGTTTGCTGGTCTGGACTATTCAGGTGTGTATTATTAGAAAACCAAGGAGGAAATACATCAGCAGTGATCTGAAAGAAGCGCTTGTTGCATCCCGTCAATCAGGGCAGGGTTATAAGGCCATTTCCAAACAATTTGAAGTCTATTGCTTCTACAGTGAGAAAGATTATTCACAGGTGCAAAACATTCCAGACAGATGCTAATCTTTCCAGGAGTGGACACCCCAGCAAATTCACCCCAAGGTCAGAGTGTGTAATCCTTAGAGAAATTGCAAAAAAACCCCAGAGCTACATCTAAGACTCTACAGGCCTCAGCTAGCATGCTAAATGTTAGACTTCATGACAGTACAATTAGAAAGACTTTGCAAATATTTCTTGTTTGCCAGGAGACACCCACTTCTATCTAAAAAGAACATGGGAACATGACAAAGGTTTGCAAAATTGCATATAAGCAAACCACAAGACTACTTGAAAAATGTCCTTTGGACAGATGAGACCAACATGGAGATATTTGGACATAATACACAGCACCACATTTAGTGAAAAACCAAATGCACCACTTTGTGCCACCTGTCAAACACAGTGGTGGAGGGATGATGATTTACGCTTGTTTTACAGCCATATGAGCTAGGCACATTGTAGTCACTGAACTGACCATGAACTCCTCTGTATACTAAAGTAAACAGGATGATAATCCCAATCACACCAGAAATCTACAGTAGATGCTGCTAGAGGAAGTTGTACAAGCTACTGAATCAAGGAATTCACTACGTTGTAGTTTTTCACACATCCTGCATTTTGGCTTTGTTTTTGTTAAATAATATGTCACGTTTTCAAGTTCAGCTAAGATTAAATGCTCCAAATTCTGAGACCTGCTAAGGATAGATATAATATGTAAAACATTAGAACAAAAAACAGGGTGTACTTTTTTGCACCATGACTGCATATAGAAATGTGTTGTTATTGTAGATCAAAAGTAAAGTCCATATAATCCTATGCAGCAATAACAAACCAAAGCAGTTAAAACTGGTGTTACGTGGCAGATTGTAAAGGTAATTACCACATCTCAGCAGACAGATCTGAATATCGAAATTTGTGGCTTTCTGTTTTCCTCTCTTCATTTACTAATATTTACAACGATACCTGCAGCTGTCCAGGGAAGAATGAATTAGCCTGTGAGTGAATCATCATTTATCCTGAGCCAAAACACTCAGGTCCAATGGAATTTACATAAATCCCACAGTAATTCTGAAATAATTTAAATCTAAATAGCAAAGGGTTGAATAATCAACAAGTAATGAGAAGTAAAATTGGTCATCTGTTCACATCTTGCACTATCAGCTTCATCAACAGGCATGGTTGCTCCCATTCATTCTAAGCAATCATCTTTAGGGGTCAGTCTCCCTTCTATGCAGTTAATTTTACCAAGAGGCATGAATGTTTCAGTTCACACTGTATTACTCATCACTCCTGAGACAGAAAGGCCAGATAGCAGCCATATTAATTTATTCATGTGAGCAATCTCTTTCTTTGCTGCATAAATGCAAATTTGAGCTCAATTAGGATTTTAATTTTCTTTTTATGGCAGGATCAGACTTGGAAAAAAAAAACAATTTAGGCCTAAACTGAAATTCGTTGAAGTAGTTTTGTTTGTGCAACAGTTCTTCTGGCTTTCTGAAGGTCTTTTAGTTTTCTTTCTACTTTCCACAGCAGATTAACAATATCTGAAAATTATGTTGTTAAGAAATAGAACAAAATTCTGACACAAGATCAGAGAGGTGCATTTGGTCCTTCAGATGATCCATCTACTGTTCACCGAATCCTCATCACAAATGTTCTCCGTGGAAGGGTGAGTGACATGAATTCCTTCTTAAGGAAGGAAAATAGGGAGAAAAGAC
Organism: Etia nguti; assembly: GCA_015106755.1. Taxonomy (NCBI): domain Eukaryota; kingdom Metazoa; phylum Chordata; class Actinopteri; order Cichliformes; family Cichlidae; genus Etia; species Etia nguti. The sequence continues at coordinate 33,061 of VUQG01034945.1, forward strand.
CGAGGTATGCCAAAGTACAAAAGAACTTGACCGGAGACACCAGGAAAAAAAAAAAATCATTGTCCCCATTTGAGATTTTTCTAGCAAAACATTAAGAAATATGAGGTGGCTCAACATTTTTGCACAAATTTACAATCTAAAAAGCAACATCCTCTAAATGTTAGGCATCTTTGACCTTATAACTCAACTGTGGTAATGACTAACTTCCAAACATTTCTACCCAAAACCATAAAAGAGCCTCTCAAGGCTCTTTATCCCTCTAGAAACTGCATTTGCTTTATTTTACTGCAGTACTAAGGACTGCGATTAGTATACCTTTAAAAGCAAATTTAAAACACTTTATTTTTAGTGTAGATTTGTTACAAGTCCACCCAGAAATTAATCAGAATTCAAAAGAAAAATACTTTTTTCACTGGAGTTCAAGCCATCGTCTGGCTTGACCTATAACTTTTTACTAAAGAACCAAATGTTTGCCAACACGGATGTTAATCTTTTGTACTGACTGATTTAACCATGAAAGACATACAAGCTGTAGAAGTATTCAGCGAATTGCATATGTGTTTGCAAAATGAATGGGGATTTTTCCTTTTAGAACCAGGAGTGCCTGAAATAACTCCTTCTCCTTTGAACCACTGCGCATGGTTGCATTTCATTGTTATTCACTCATTTGTACATGACAGAGCCCTTTTGGCCAAAGGGTAAAGCAACATCCCAAGTACGTGTCCAGCTGGAGACCTTTGTGGCAAGTCATTCCCAATCTATTTCTGTCACTGGACTAAAAGCATAAAATGCCCTACAAAAATGATAGATGCTTGTACATACATGAAAACTAATGCACCAAGAGGGGAAGAGAAGATACTGACATCGTATATGCATCTGGCTCTGGTGAATGGCGCTACAAGCCAGGACAAGACTGTGACACTGTATGACTACAAAATGTGCTTTTATTTCATGACCAGTTGTACTAAAAAAAAAAAAAAAAAAAAAAAAAAAAAAAAAAAAAATTAACCTTAAAAA
>VUQG01034945.1:34097-47865 GCA_015106755.1 Etia nguti
AAAGAGAGAAACAAATAAAAGTGTTCACCTCAGTGATTTAAAGGAGATCTGTGAAAATATGAAGTAAAAAATAAAAAACTGAAATGACTGTGCTTATCACATTTTCACAGGAAATGGACATGTTTTCACTGTCAGAACCCAATAACACTTGAGTAGCATCCCACTTCCAGTTAGTCATACTGTGTTTGACTCTTATGTATTAGTTTTCCCTCTCTGTGAGCTCTCAGTGAGAGAATTATTACATATTTCTACATGGCTGGCAGTGCAAATTATTAGCATAAGCACCACTGGTAGATTACTTTCTGTAACAAAGCAAATACCAGTCTGAGTGTGTAGAACAAACACTTGGGGCAAACAATAACTTCAGAGAAGCACTGCATTGGGCTCTTGAGGAATATCAAACTGATTCTTGCATAGGTTTACATATTACTGATTCACTGCTGCTGTGTTAAGTTTGCAGGGCTTAAAAGCCAGCATCACAGTGTTTAATGTGTTTGCTTCTGTGCCTGGAGCAGTCAGCCTTACTGATGCCTCAACAGTGCCATCTTTTGATGACAGCTTCTAAGAGAGCCCCTTCGTCATGCTCAGCCTGAACGGAGCACACACTTCATAATTAAACATCACTTTATTGGCGTTCTGTACATTCTAGCAAGGAAATATCGTTCAGCTGAGTCTTTTCTGCTGGAATCTGGCTTTAAAGTCTGGACACTACTGAACACACTTGAGAGCGTTTCCTGGAGTTTATGAGCAAGGATTCCATCCCAGTATTTACAAAGAAGAGAACCCTGGGGCTGTAAAATTTTCTCAGCCAAGTGTATCAAAGACAAACACATTGTGATGAGTCTCTCGTGGTCCATCTCTCTGAAACCGCTGGCATTGGGTGCCATGTCGCTCAGGATGGCATGAGCCTTGCCATGGGGAAGAAGCTCCAACAGCTTGGCATGTGTGGCAGGGTCTGTGACATCGCAACTGGACAGGAAGTGAGCACCATCCAGAGGCGGTATGTTCAGCAAATCAATGCCAACAACCATACCACGTGGCAACTCTGGATCTAAGGTAACAGGAAAGATAGTGACTTTAATTTACAAGCTTATTTTTCTGTTATTTAAGGCTGTGCCACAAGAAAGACAAATCCTTGCACGATTAACTAGAGAAGCAAGACAACTCATTTGATAATTATATTAATACATAATTATAACAAATTATAATAGCACATGTTCTATATTCTCATCAATACAAGTTTCTTTTGTGAAGTTCCTGCTTTTATTAATGCATCTGCCACAGGCTTCAATAACTTTCAGCTTGGTACTACATCACAGTCTATCACATCTGCTTCTGTTTCATGGAGAGCACTGCTTTTTATTTGTGTGGTAAATGTAGTGCAGACACTTCCCATCAATCTGCATCACTAAGAATAAACCCCGACATGATGGATATTAAGACCAACTTCGGTATCTGGATGCTAATATTTAAACCACACTGCAGATATTTTAAAAACAAAATCAATCAATATGACATTTTACGATACCTAAACAATCTTATTGGGAAAATTAGGCCTGAGCCATAATACTTTTCGCTTGGATAACTACAGAAGCACTACACAATAGGGAGAAATCAGACAAAATATTATAAGGTTGTGCTCAAAGTCGTCCCTGACATACAGTCTTAGCAAAAGCACAAACTCTAAACGTTGTGACAATCATATCAGGCGCCCCTCCCACAGACGTGTGTGATTAGACACCTGTCCTCTCACCTGTCACAGCTGAATTGACCCTCTGGACTGCCACCTGGCTCCAGGCTCCAGGAGCAGCTCCGCAGTCCACCACAGCGTATCCAGGCTGTAAGAGCCTGAACTTGTCATCTATCTCTAGAAGCTTGAAGGCGCTCCTGCATCGAAAGTTTTGGGCCTGAGAAGCTTTGACATACGGGTCTTTAAGCTGCCGTCGGAGCCAGCGCTGCTCCGCTGGCGTCTTACCCTTCAGTTTCTTCATCAAACACAACGAGGAGTGCAGATATCTCCTCTGCAAGGAAAATGTCCACATTGTTTTTACAGTCCACAGTCACGTGTACCGCATGCTGAACTGCGCTTGCGTCGAAATACACGAGCCTCCCCTCCTCATTGGTTGAAGGCGCAATCGGTACGTGCGTGCCTATATACGTCCCCTTACTGCAAAACACGTACACAACAAGTGTTCCTATCTGGGACAGTTTGAGGCTAATGTGCCTAATTTATTTTTCCATTTGTTTTAAGTTTATACAGTACTGAGAAATCCTAGGTCACATTTATTTTTTTTTTTTTTACTGTGTACAAAATCTTTTAATGTGTGAGAAGACAGACAGGCTATGTTAAGCCATTTTAGCACCCAGACTCTTATTACAGTGCTGTAATATGTGCAGAAGGTGTGACACTGTCAAAGACATAGACGAGACCTTCCCTAAAGGAATAGACTGCAGCATGTGTAAAGCACAAATGCTTTCCAAAAAGCATTGGAGATTTTGATTGGTGGTTAACACATTCGGTTAGGTCACCAAGGTCACCAATTCGATTCCACCCCCTTTGGGGCTTCCATCAGGAAGGGCATCTGATGTAAAAATTTAACAAATCAAAACGTATGGAGCTACCAGCTGAGGCAAGGGAGCAGACTGAAGTAGCTTTTATGTGTCAGACCATGCCATCCAAGTTCAGAAGAAGAAGTGGCATTTCTTCAGATCCCCTGCAGTGATTTCACATTATGGAATGTTATAAGCTGTTAAATGTAGATTCATTTAAGGGCCAGGAGATCACATCTAAAGATCACAGTAATGATCTTTACATGCAGATAGTTCTCCAGATTCTCTATAGTCCAGCCATTCATCCATTTTCCTTTGTTTATTCAGTTGTTTATCCGGTTGGGTTTCTCTATAAACTTTTAATAATAGTATGGGCCACAAAGATGATAAAATGTTCATATTTGTTGCAATTTTAGATTGGAAAATGTTCTTCAGTTTTTGAATGGTAAACTCAACCTCAGCATATTTAGTTGTGTGGTGTTTCATTAGGTGTTTTAAAGCGTTAGACTGTGTTTTGTTGCCAGCATCCAAATGTTGTCTTTGTAGCATAGAATGTAGCAACATAATTAAATATGGGTTTTAAATTTTACAGATTTCAGATGGAATCTTTTTTGTAAGGCATCACTAAAGTGCATTTAAGTATTATTAAATTGTATTTTCAGTAGAATTTTTCAACATAAATAACATTATAATAACATTAGCTCTGAAGTTACTAATAACCTCCATTTGTTGTTGGGTTATCTTGAGATAACACGTGTTGTAACTGCAGCATTAACCAGCTGCAGTTTCTAGTCGAACACATTTCATGGTAACCACGGTTAACCGATCTAGCAAGAAAACGATGGAACCGGTAAGCTGAGTTTACGTCAATCCTACTCATCCACGCTCTTACGTATCAGCACATCACGTGACCACGGATATACAGCTGCACGCGGGAGTTATTGAACTCAAAGTATACTGTTTTTATAAACAGTTACTTTTTTCTTCGGCCAACGCTGAGCAAAATTTCCTTTTTTCAATACGCTAGCACAGTTTTACTTAGCAGGTAACTATGTTAGCACACAGCGGAATGTGCAGCTGATTATGCTTGCTGTGCAGCACATTATGCTTGCTGTGCAGCACAATAGAGATGCATTGCGTTAGTTTAACATCAGATTTCTTTACCTCCACGCTCAGGCGAGATGTTGAGCTCCAAGCTGCTGACCCTTGTGCTCGTAGTCCAGCCGGGGAGAGTGCTGCTGGGCATGAAGAAGAGGGGCTTTGGAGCTGGAAAGTGGAACGGGTTTGGGGGCAAAGTTCAGCCTGGAGAAACCATTGAGGACGCTGCTAGGAGGCAAGTTTAGTTGCTTTCAACATTTTTTATATAATTAATAATAATAGACTCGTTATTTAAAAGAATTTGAAATGAAGTGGTCTTAAGTGTGACGAAACTAATTGGGAAGCTGGTAGGAAGGAAACAGCAGAAAACCCCAAAAGCTGCAACTCCCATCAGCTAAGAACGGGAAAGTGAGGGTATAATTCTCATGGGGACTAAAATTGGACTGGTTTGAGTCTCAATTTTGACTGCCACACTCAGATCATGGGGTCAAAATTTCTTGTAAACTACATAAAAGCATGGATCCATTCTGCCTTGTATCAGCGGTTCAGGCGGGCAGTATTGGTTTAATGTGTGGGGATATTTTCCTGGCACACTTGGCGCACCTTAGTACCATCTGAACATCATCTAAATGCTACCAGCCTACCTGAATATTGTTGCTGACCATGTCCATCTATTTATGCACCACAGTGCATATTCTAATGGCTCCTTCCGGCAGGATAATAAACCTCATCACAAAGCTTAAATAATCTCAAACTGGTTTCTTGAATCCCCACGGTCACTAGATTTCACACCACAGCACCTTTTGATATGCAACTATGTTTTGTTTTTGTGTTTTTGCACAAATTTCTGCAAACACATAGCATATTTGAGGTTTTTACAGGTGTATTTTCTTATAGCCCGTGTGTTTTTACCTAAAGCAGTTCTAAGTGTAGTTTAACCAGTTTCACAGTGCATATTATCACATCAATATGCACTGTGATACCTGCCATGGTAGATACTCTTACAGCTTTAACATGAACCATTAAAAACATATGACAAAACATAACACTGGGTTTTGGATTTTAAGACCAAACTCTGTGTGTATTTATATCCAACAGCAAAGTAATAATGTTATGCAAGGGTTAAGGAGAGGACTGAAAAGGGGGGAGTTTGATATGTTTTGAGTACTCTGTAAGTGTGTGTGTGTGTGTGTGTGTGGGGTGTGGGGTGGGGGGACACATTAATGTGGAGTCTGGACAATCTGTGATCAATCATCTGCAGGAAATTTGCTTCACAGCAAAGGAAGGAAACCCCCAGAAAGCTATCAGGCGAGTTCTCAAGCTGTTTTCCCTTAAACATGTAGTGAGACCAGCTTTGTGTTTAGGATATTTGGAATGCTAATAAATGTGATGAATCTCAAGACTGAGTTAGAAACACTTAGTTCTTTTTGTAATGAACAGGAAAGGGCAATACTGAAAATCATCTTAACCCACTTCCCAATCCTAGCTTTACTCCTTCCATTTAAGAAATCCTGGTCAATGAATAGGCAAACATTTATTTTGCATTTCTTCCACAGCAATTTCAGCTTTCACATTTCCCAAACTAACTTGTTTAAATTGCTTTTTGAACCTGGATTGGCTCTCAAACCTTTAACAGAGTCTAGTGTCCAACTCTGCATGTCATTCTGTGCAGTGAAGGTGAGACAACAAAGATAAGTAACACCGATCAAAACATTTCTTTTAGTGAAGGGAACTTAAGGTTGTGTTTGGCTTGAATACTGGGGGCTAAAAAGCCAAAATGATAAGCCCTTAGATAAGGTGTTGTGACTGAAAATATTGCTAGACAAAAGAGCTTCTTTTAAAAAGTGTGACTGATTAAAGAAAAAGAAAAAGAGGAAAACAGCAGTTTGTAATTAACAGCCATCATAGAAATTAGTGTCTGTTAATATGTTGAATGTGATGTATAATATTCTGTGGAATAAACATTAAAATTCACTTGCTGCTGGCAACTACCAGCAGCTTTTAAGGTGGAGTGTTTTCTTGGATGCTGCTAATGCATTCATTAATGTGTCCATCTACATACCTCTAATCATTTTTGCAGTTGTTGATTTTTTTTATATGATTGGAATAAATCCCCCAAAAATAAACCAAAAAGAGCTGCTGCATCGTTCCAGAAAATCTGAATTTTTTTCAATCATCCCTGTTCTTAACAGTTCTTATCTCTGAAGCTCTTGTGATGAGTAAGATATGTAAGTGTACCTTTACCAAGATTTAACCTTCTGTAAATAAACCACGGCAGACCCGATGACATGTACATGCTTTTCAGCATCTTTAATGTTCCAGTTGCTGTTTTACACACACGGCTGTAGCTTTCCAGCCACCAGCCGAACACATCACCAACAACAACAACTGACAGGACCCAGTACAGACTCTTTGTGCCGGCAAGGCGTGATTGCGGATGCCGCTCAGGTGCGTCCGCCTCCCCTGCAGCGGCACCGCAGACCACCCCCCGCCACATCTTCATAGAAAACGACAAAGCTCTCATATTAATTTCTTCTCTGAGGACACATTTTTATTAGAAAGCAGTCCCTGAGCTTTTAGGCTATGTCACATATTAGTGTCTTAATGGTAAGTTAATGGTTAGTTACTTTTTTTAAAAAGATGGGAGAGAATAAAAGAACTACAAATTTGACATTCAGTCAACCTGAACATGCTATTCTGGCATATTTTACTACCCTCTGCAGTTTGCAACAACACTTTGACCCCTGATCTCAAAGTTCAGCCCACAAGCTCTTATCCAGACCTTTTACTCACATCCTACATTTTTTTTTAATAATCTTAAAATGTTTTGTGTAGAGAGTAAAGCAAATGCCCCAAATAGACTGTGTCCTAGAACCACTGATATCATTACTTTGCCATTTTTAGTTGCTTTTAGTGTCCGTGTGACGTCTACGGTGAGCTTATTTTTAAGACCCACATAATTAAACATTTATTTGATGTTTTTTTCCTTTCAGAGAGCTGGAAGAAGAAAGTGGTCTCACGGTGGATGCACTCGACAAGATCGGAAATATCAAATTTGAATTTGTGGGAGAAACGCAGCTACTTGATGTCCATATTTTCAGAGCTGACGCATATAACGGAGAACCGACTGAATCCGATGGTATGCCGTCCGCTGCACCACACTGAAAAAGGAAGAAATCCAGTGGTATTTTAGTTTGAAAGTCATATTGTTGAAATGAGAGGAAACAGAGCGAGCTTGGGGTGGTGCATTTTAGTTCACTGTTGCCATTACGTTTTAGATAATGGTGCCCTATGAGAGAAGATGCAAAGACTTTTTGTTGCACAGTGTGCTTAACAGTTTGGAAGGAAAATATTTTATATTTCAATACATTTATAATGAATATAATTGAGTCCTAATAACTTGATGTAAAACATTTTTTGTAACTTACTGTTAAAGTGATGTTTGACCCAAACTTAAAATCAACAGTTGGTTTTTCATATCTGTCACATTTCTTATTGAAAATAATACTTTAAAGGTTTTATAAAATCAGATTTGTTGAATATGCAAATCCATCCACTTTGGTGACCCCTTAATAATAAGTGAATATGTGAGCAGCCGAAAGAAGCTTTTTAAATGGAGTTGAGTAGAAATGTTAAGTAGCAAGAAAAAACATATCTAAAAGTTGTGCAGTACTGGAGCAGATGTTCATAGTTAAGAGCTCTGTGAAGTCTGAAAAGCATTTGACCTCCTCCTGACATCTTCAGGGGGGTTTGTTTTCCAGGCTCTACTAGTTTTATATTTTTCCAGCAAAATTTAGAGTGAAACAAGCAGACTGAGCAAAGCAATTGAAGCCAAATTCTTCTAATAACTAGAATCAGGCTCTGACATTAGATTTTTATGAAATGTTGGCCCACTCTTCTTTGCCAATCTTTCATAGTGCAGCTACACCGGGGGGGGGTTTCATGGCTTTTGGGTTCCATGCAAGGTTTATGATAGAAAGAATAGGAATAGGCGTGATGTGCAGCACCTTGTGGTTTTTAAGGGTGTGCTAGGGAGGACTGAGTAGTGCAAATCAAAGGTAAGGTACAATAACTTACAGCAGACAGAAGATTGGAGTGTGTATTCGAAGTAGAAGGTTACAATAAAGGTTTCAAATGCTGGTCAAAATAACTGCAAAACTCCTCACAGATTATTTGATGTTGCAGGGTTAGTGACTGATCTCCTTAGAGAAGCTGTAAGGTCTGAACACATGGACCTTAGTTTTGAGATACTTAAAGACATTCAAAGAAAATTGGTTAATAGGTGTAATAGGACAGTATAGCTACATATTATCAGATTAGCAGCAGTAAGAAATATGAGATCTCTAAAACATAAAATATGTAATGAAAGCAGAAGTGGTACAAGGGTGGAGCTTTGAGAGATGTCACATGGGAAAAGAGAAGATAAAGACAAAGTTATTATGAATTTTGAAGTCTCCGTCAAATATCAATTATGAAAACCATTTGAGAGCAGTGCCAGAAATACCAGATCAATGATATGTTAATTGGTATGGTAATGATCAGTGGTATAATTTTTTTTTAAAGTACAATGTCCCCCAACCAGCTGAAAAAGCTGGTAAGCAGTAGTTTTTTGAGTTATTTTAGAAATTAGAAGTTCGGAAATGGGTCTGCAATTGTCTAAAGCAGTTGTTTCCTGTGTTAGATTTTGACTATTTGACTGTTTTGTATGAGATACACAGAAGTAGAAGTGTGTATAGTACATTTGTGAAGTGGAAAGAAAAATCTATAATTGTGCTCTCAGTGGTAAAGATTGTAAATAAACAAAGAAGAGTTGATGCCCTTAGCAGGAAGAACTTGCAAGGATGTCTTTCCAGGCAATTTAGCCAAGGTCAGCAGGGTGAAAGTCTGGAGGCGCTCGGCAAACCTCAGCTCCTCAAGCGTTCAGGCATTAGCAGTGAACCAAAGAGTCTGGAGGGTAAAAGAAGTCAAACAGCTAGGAGGTGAAGAGATAAGTAGATGGAAAAAAGCTTAACTGAAATGTGGTAAAGTTAAGGGAAATTGTGTAATGTGGTTTTAACACTGATTTTACAAGACAGAAATTAAAAAGTTGAAAAATACTAATAACCAATCAGGGAATTAATTACGTATGAGGTTTGCTGAGTCACGAACAGTCTAGTCAAGCCATTAAATTAAAAAAAATAATAAAGATCCGACCATTTCGAGCTCTGAGTTTGAAGCATGTTTTTAAGGTTAAGAAAGAATGAATGAATAGGGTGGAGTTTGTCCCTAATCTTCAACTAGAAAAAAATTCTAAAGAGTAGTTTTAGTGACAATAACTATTTCAGCATACACTTATGAGCATTTTAAGGCACATCAAATAACATTAAAGTGTTTGATTTTAACAGCTTGTCATAAAAGTTTTGTTTCGTATAAAACAGATAAGATAAAGCAGGAAATGAGTGCAAGTGTTATCTGCACTACCGTAATACAGATGTCTGTTGTCTACTTAGGATTGAAGTCCTAAAGCAACTTGAATTGATTTAATAATCATTCTCTCTATTCTCTGGACAGTAACTAAGAAATGGGACAAAAAATGACAGTGAAAAGGCAGATGATATCTGAAGGCAGATGATAAAATGCTATTTTATTCTCCAGAGGTCTAATTATTTTTCTTTTGTTTTCTAGAAATGAGGCCTCAGTGGTTCGAAAGTGACAAAATTCCTTTCAGTCAGATGTGGGCCGATGATATACTGTGGTTCCCTCTGATGCTGCAGAAGAAGAAATTTGTTGGATACTTCAAGTTTCAGGGTCACGATGTGATTCTCAGCCACACGCTGGAAGAAGTGGAGGAGCTCTGAAGGGAAATAATCAGGCTGTTACTGGTGGCATTTACATCAGGGACCAATATAAAACCTCAGTCTTCTGAAAGTTGAGAAATACCAGGAATAATCCAACATCACGGTTGTTTTGTGTCATTATGCGGAGGAAACGAGGATATCCTGTGGAGGGTTTACATGTTACGCAGCTGTAACACAATTAGAAACCTTTTTATTTCTTTACAGGTTTTTCCCCATGAAAATCAAAGCAGCACTACACTGAAAGAAAACATCCATATTCTCATTTTATTTTTAGAGTATCTGATTCAACACAATTCAGGAAGCACCTCTTTAGTGGAATATTTACAGTATATACAGTTCTGAATTCATTAGGTTTCATATTCTGTGCAGCACTTTTCCAAAATCAAGACGATTACCAAAATAATTGTTTCATACTGTATGTACGGTATTGGGAGTTTCTTCATAACATACACATTTAAACCAAGTACGTATGATTTATTTGCTGGCACTATTCAAGTCACTTGGGTGTATTTGCAATTTGAAAGATAGCTTCTTTAACATGAACCCCAAATTGCACCTTTGTTATATATATTTGAGTAAAATATATTCTCTGTTATATGACAGTATGTGTGTACAAAAAAACAAAAATGTACATAATTTTAGAAAAGTAGAAAGTCAGACAGGGAATGAGAAGAAAATCCAGAAAAATCCAGACATTTTTGTCCTGATAATAATTCATCTGTTGGCTGATGTGCGCAAAAATCTTCTTAAAGAAATTAAAGTGATGATTGTTAAATTGGAGCGATGCAGGTGTCCTGCTTTTATGTACAGAAAGGAGTGTATTTAGGCAGCTTTGTCTTTGGTAGTAAATCAATAGCTTATAGTGTTATTATCGATACATTATGTCACTAGTGCCAGACATTATCCTTTCATAGATCTCACCTCTGCCCTTCATATTATCCTACAGTTTAAGATCAGATGTTTGAAATAGCTTATAAAATAAAAACTGGGACGCTTGCAAATACTTCAGGCAGTGAAAACTCTTGATGTAAATAACAAAAAGCAGGAAAAGTATGCTGATACACATCCTTACGAACTAACATTTATAAAACAAAATAATATACTGGTCCAATGTTATTCAGGAAGAACAGTAAGATTTTAAATAGTCCCATCCTTTAATAAAGTCAGCCTTTCTGTCCTTCACTACTTGTTTCATCTTAGTGTGGAAAATTTAAATATTACATGCAGGTGCTTTAACCAGTCAGAATACAGAAATTAATGCACCAGCCTTGTATCTGTTGTAAAATAACGCCTCAGAGGATTTTCCTGACATGTTCAAATAATTATAAAAAGTTAATAGTGAACTGGACTTTACGCCGAAGCAGAGCGTAAAGTGATTTACAAGCCAGCTGTCCCATGCAGGTGATATGGGCAATGATCAGACAAAACTTATAAATTCTCAAACTGAATGAAAAAGCTGTGCTTTTTTTTTCCCCTCTCTTTTAGCTCAAAGAGCTTTATTTTCTAGTTTGCAATCCTCAGTGGCTGTGTTTTTTCCTTTTTCATCTCATGTACATTTAGGTTTCAGATGGAGTGTTTCAATCCATTGTTACTGCCAAAGAGACACCCAAGCTTTGGCTGCAATTCATTCCACACCTCCCCCATCTAAAAAGAAAGGGAAAACAATAGTGTATTTTACTGCACAGAATATATTGCTCAATAGTTTCCAGCTTTAAGACCCACTGAAAAAAAAAGAAGCATTCAAGTACTTGAACCACAGAAACTGAAAACCAGCGATCAGAAGGAAGTATATAACCGTTACTGCTTTGCTTGGTTTCAAATCCCAGATGAAAAAGGCCGTTCTGTTCAGCTATACCATCCATCAGTTTCAGTAGCCAATTTAAAACTGATTTGACCTTCCTGAAGTGGTGTCGCCATAAAGGCAGATCTGTAGATAAATTATTTTCAAAAAGCTGTCTCACCTCTCGGTGTCCTTGGACCTGGGAGTTAACGAAAGATCCGAGAACGTGCGAGGCAATCGGGAGGTAAGTGAAGATAAGCTGTGTTTCTTGATGAAGGCAGAATAGGGAGAAGTAGTTACGCAGCTCCATGGTCTGGATGGCATTTTCTTGCTGTTATTAGCACACACAGGAAGATGTCATTACTGCTTATTACAGGATGGAAATGATTAGAAATAAAACACTTTCTATGGAACGAGTGTCCCCTAATTTCACATGTACAAGTGTTGGGGATGAATAATAAACAAAAAATAAATAAATAAATAACATGATGAAGCTCTACTCTCATTGCCAAAACAAAAAGCCCACAAATTATTCAATTACATTTAAAAGAGTCTATAGGATTTAAAATGGATCCATTTTGTGTTGTCACGTCAACACTGTAATTACCTTTCATCATTCATTTGTGACTGTTGTACATAATACAGAGCATTAATCTCACATATTAGTCAACTAATATTCTCTCTGTTTTTAGAGAGCATTACATGCATTGACGGGGCACTATATTTTGCCTGCATACCCATCTCTAGGGTTTACAGAGACTGGCTTGAAAATGCTTTGTTAATGACAGAGGTCAGAGTGGAATGGCCAAACTGCTTCGATCTGATAGGAAAGCAACAGAAACTCAAATAAAAGTAGCAAAAGAGCATCTCTGAACGTACAACACATCTAACCTTGAAGCAGAAGGGCTACAACAGTCAAAGACCACACCAGATACCACTCCTGTAAGCTAAGAACAAGAAGCCAAGTCTACAAATTCACACAGATTCACCAAAATTGGAAAACTGGAAATTGATGAGTCTTGATATCGGCTGTGAGATTCAGATTCTAAGGTCAGAATTTGGTGTAAACATCATGAAGGCATGGATCCATCCTGTTTTGTTCAGGCTGGTGATAGTTATGTAGAAACATGGGGATATTTTCTTTGCATACTTCAGGTGCTTTAGTACCAATTAAGTGTTTAAACAGTCTATGACTCTCCCTTTATGACCACATTGTACCCATCTTCTGATAGCCATTTTCAGCAGGTTAACATGACAATGTGTTCACTGTACTCTAATGGCCTTCATAGTCAATCCATCTCAATCTAATAGAGCACCATTGGGATGTAGTGGAACAGGGTAATGTGCAGCTGACAAATTTCTCTTGTCCCCAACATTTTTAATTTTTTTTTTTTTAAATGGCTCACAAGGCTACAGCTCCATTCATATGTGAACCCACACAAATATATGGCAATGTGTGTGTTTTAAGGAGACGTGTTACTAATATATGAATTCCAGTCGTTGTAGAATTTTACTTTTAAAGCAATAAATAAATTCACACTCTAAAGGCTCACAAAAGAGAAAATGAAATGATCACCTGAACAATTCGCGATTCCAGCTGCTCAACAGATGCCTGCTCTTTGGGTTGCACAGTGGCGCTCATCATCTGCCTCTTCATCACACTGTACTTGTGCAATGCTTTCTGGTGCTCGTGGAGGACGCCCTTCTCATGCCGCTCGCAGAGATCCTTGAAAAACAAAGTACTTCTTTATTTGACTCCAAATTGTAGGGAAACACACTGTGCTGCACATAACAACCAAGGGTAATGGCAGAACTTTATGCATGTTGTTTTTTTTGGTTAATAGATTTGATAGACCCTGTGGAAAATGGTTTCTTATTAACCCACCAGCTGCTTTGCAAAATCAAAAAAATTCCACCCACGAATAAAAACTGCAATTTCAATGGATTGAGGTTAAAACAGTCCATTACATAATATTCTGACTTTGTTACTAAATGCACTTCAATTTTAACTTACAAATATTTATTGTGCTTCTATCAGAAAACAGCAGGCAGAACAAAAGTAACTGCCACACAAAAGTCTGAGGATCCCCTGGAGGTGGAGTGAAAGGCGAGAACCAAAAGTGAAACTCACTCACCCTGTACGACTGCAGCAAATCCAGGAAAAGATTCAATTTTTCCACAACATCATCTTCTTCTCGCCGGCCCTGAGGACATTAACAAAACAACATTTATTACCCAGTGCCAGTTTTGGACAAACACAGCAGAGCAGGTGGTGAAGATGAAAGACTGAGGGCTATACCTGCTGAGCAGCTTTGTCAGACAGCACAGCGAACTCCACAGAAAGGCTCTTCAGCGACTGGCGCAGGGTCCCCCAGGTGCTTTGTGAAGAGGCCAAGGAGGGAAGAGGCGAGGCATCTGAGCCCAGTGTACTGCAGAAAATAACAATATTACAGAGGGAGAAAGTAATATTGTGGTGTGCTAGATGCCAAACTCATTTCAAGTT
>VUQG01034945.1:47885-73463 GCA_015106755.1 Etia nguti
ACAGAATCACAGATAACACTGAGGATTTGGACCTTATTACCAAAAACTCCAATACCTGCGGATACTACAGAAAGATTAAGTTTATACCCATAATAATAAAATACCTGAGCTCTTTGCCAAACATGAGAAGATCAGATGCATTGTCCTTGGAGCGCTCTACCATTTTCTCAGCTCTGTCCCGCAGCCTCTGAAAGCTGTTGTGGATATTTCTAATCATCTCTCTGCTTGTCGAAAACTGAGCCTGAATGTCAGCTGGGAGATATTCCTGTAAAACAAGTCAGGCAAAGCTCTTTTGTGCTGTCTAAATCCTTAAAAGCAGGCAATTCTTTATGAGAAAAGCACAACTGGAGTCATCAACCATGTGCAAACCTTTGCCTGAGTTGCGATTCTGTTAATCATGAACTCATCACCCATTTTCTTGCAAGTGTCACGCAGCTTAGACTGAACATCCTGTTTGGGAAGAGGAGGGTGAGGAGGTGATAGTTTGGGGGAAAAAAAGAAAAAAGACGCAGATTAGCTAAAACAGGATACATTGCACTGTCAGTCATCATGACGATAACACTTACTGTGCAACAGTCAGCACAAAAGAAACAGGGAGTAAGCTAAAGAAACGACATACAGAGCCACTGAAAGTGAGGAAGGTCTTGACCAGCTCATCCTCTGAGAAGAAGGGATGTCGAGCCACCAAGTTAATAAATCTGCCAAGACCACGTCTCCTCCCCTCAATGAACTCCCGCTCAGAGAGAGAGGTCAGGACTGTGGACAGATGCAGCAGAGAACAAACACGATGAGCAGTTTGACCAGGAGTGTTAGCACTGACAGAAGGGGGTGCGTGGGGTTTAAAAGGGGGCAAACTTTAGCTTAAACTTGAAGTCTATGTCAGTTTACTTAAAAACCATAAATGGAGAGCTCCTCCGATGTTATGCATCGAAAAGCACCAATGGTGGGAAGGTTGATTTGCATATGATGATGCATTTTTTTTAAATATTCTACAGTTGATTAAGACTTGAGGGTTTTTTTTTAATTTATCTTTTTATCTTCAAATAACTGTTCAGCACTTTGTTTGAAAGCGCTTTATAAATAAACTTATTATCATTATTTTTATTATTAGTGCCTAACCAAGCGTTTTTGTGAGGATTCATCAGTACATAAGAATCTACATAAAGAGGAAACAGGCAGATTTTTACACATCACTAGTTTCTTTGATATTTTTTTAAAAATTCATAAGGGACATGATGCAACAGCTGTTTGAAACCTCCTGTATTAATATTTAAATGTATTCTTTACCCGCCAAAATGCTTGGCTACGTGTTTGTCAACCATTCTGTAGAGAATATACACCCAAATAATCTCCAAACAAATCTGAAGTAACAGACATGTTAAGCTAAAAAAAATAAACTGTAAAATGATTCAATGCAGAAACAAAGACCCTGACCTACCTCCCTTCAACATCCTTTTAGGTGGCAAGGCTGGCACCACTCTGTAGGCAAATCTCTGAAGCAAAACCTCATGGAAGACATCAAAGTCGCTATAACGCCGGTAAACTGATATCTTATAACGCTGAATAAAACAAAAAGCAAAGGCAAGAAAATTTAAGAGAAAGAGTAAAAGCATAATAGTCACATAGTGCTTCTAGATTAGTTTATATTATTTAAATACCGATCCAGAAGCAGAGTTTCTAGTTTCTTTTTAGACCATTGTAACACACATATTTGCTGTATCGGGTTTTATTTGGGGCCTTGCCTGGCTGGTGACCTGGTACTCCACATGTTTGAGGAACAGGCCTTTCTTCTCAGGAATGAGCTCCACCTGGACCTTGTCTTTCGCCAGAAGCCCGTCCAGCGTCTGCGACAATGTCAGCACGTCGTCCTGAGCCGGCTGCATCCTCAGTGTGCTCAGGTCCCTTGGCTCCCCGAGCTGAGGTTTCGGTAACTCTGACAACCACACAGCAAGAACCAAGATCTAATATTTGTTTTCCGTGATTGAATCAATGGATCTAGAGAGAAGTGAATTTCCCAAGTGTGAGGAATGCTGATGTTAAAACCACTTTTCTGTTTTTCAACAGAAGACTACGTGTTTCCCTCCGTTTGTCTCCTGCAAGCCCAGTATTGTGTGTAGCATTCATGTGATCTGCTTTTCATTTCTTCCAGGACATTCCAGGAAGATCGTGAATTGAATGTAATGTACTCCCACAAATGCGCAGAAATGGTGCCGACAAGGAAGTGCAGCAAGCTGCCACCCTGCCACACCTGAAATAACAGAGAGGGCCTTAAATAATCACAGAAGGTTGGGGATGGATCTAACTCAAGCCAGCATAATGGCTACCTCAATGAAAACCATAAAAACCTCTCCCCCTGTCATCTTCCCTCTGTGGGGCTAGTGAAAGAATGCAACACTTAAATATAGCAAAGTCTAAAGTACCAAAATAAAATAAAACTAAATGAAGCCAAATGTGGCAAGTGAAATAAAAAATGTTATGCAACTGGTACTTTTCAGTGTAGAGCTGTCATTAAAAATAAAATTTAAAAAGCCTTCTATTTAAAAGTGAAACCTTACATCTACATGGTCAATAAAAAAAGAGTGACATTTGTATCTTTGCAAATGATTTATCCTGACAGCTGAGGAAATGCTGGCGTTGCCGTTTTACACACTGAAGAATTTCCAAAGTACTCATTAAGCAAAACATTTACTACACTGCTGTCACTGTCCCCTACCTAGTATGCAGTTCTCCAAGAGTTTGGGGCTTGGTTGCTTTCCCTGCTGAGCAAGAGCAATCAAAGCGAGTGCTTTATAGAGTGATAATTTGCTCAGGAATCCATCGGTGGAGTCAACATGCTCAGCAATCTGAAGAGAACAAAGACAATATGGCCTCAGGGTCACAATTTTACAGTCCGACAACCAAATTCAAATGTGGTTTGCATTCCTTTTGCAAAAAGTGTCCAGTATACAAAAAGGCAATGATATGCAATGAGGTCGGCAAAGGGGACATTTTTTTAAAAATGTATTTGAGCCGAAACCTGCAGACATTGTAACTTCAGAGGAATTTCATATTGTGGATGTGTTGTATATCTCAGCATTAACGCAAACAAAAACCACGGGATACAGCGCTATGTAATCAACGCCTGCAAACCAACAATGTTACTTCCTGCTGATAAGATATTCATCCCACTATCCTTTGTCTTAACCGCTCATCCAACTCAGGTTGACAGGGGCACTGGAGCCTATCTCACAGTGGCGACCTGATAAAATATTATGTCTTTATCTACTCTGTCTGCATTTGCTAATACTAATTCACAAAGCATCCCTTATCAAAATTAAAGTGAACAGTTGAGCAAAAATGTGGCGTAGCAGCCTGTTTAATTTATTAAATTGTCTCTTTGACTAAAGGCTTCAATTCACCAGTCTGTAATCATTTTTTATCCCAGCCTCATGTCACTATAAAACTGTGAATACATGTGTCACATTGGTAATATGCAAAGAACGGGGATGGGTCAATGGGATATCCCTCTATTATTTCGGTTCAGTGTGGGCTGTATAGTCCATTACAGTAGGCTGCTTTGGGCCAGTGCCAGTTAATAAGTAAAAGTTACAGTTTTAAATAACACTGCATGTCTCTGCCTGTTGCAGCATGAATGCTTTAAGTGTGGACCCCGCACCTGGTTTAAGACCACCTTGGAGAGATCGGTCCTTTGGAGCAGCCGCTGAAAAACCTCAACCTGCACTCTCTCATCTGTCCTACAGCGGATGGCCTCATACACTTCCCTGTAATAGGCAGGAACTGAGCCTAAAAGAGGAACAACACCTACATAGCATCACAACTGCCCAAATATGAGAAATATTCCATCATTATAATGAAGTGGTAACCAGTGCAGGGGTCACGAGAAACTAATTTTATGAAACTACTCACTTAATTTCCTATCTCGTGGTTTTATATTACCCCACGTAGAAATTACAGGCTACTGTGCTGCCTTGAATCTTTTAAGGCATCCATAAATCAGACAAAAAACAAACAAAACAAAACAAAAAAACAAACATCGGAATGTATTATATAAACAACCTCAGTTTTATAGAAGTGCGGAGTAGATAAGATTAATACAGCTCAGATAATATCACTACGGGGTTTTTAGATATTTCAGTGGACAAGAGAAAGTTTTCCAAATGGAAGTAAAACAGCACCCAAACTGAGTAGCCCTGTTCACCGCTTACATAACCTTTACCGGGAAAAATCATCATGACTGTAGCTTCACTGGTATCACGAAAACATCAACAGGTGAGATAAAACGCACACATGACGGCTTTTCAAAAGAAGATTCATCCCGATCGTAGCGTTGCCTACCCGGGAGTTCTCGTCGCGATTTTAGCTCGCAGGAATATTCACACTTTAAACTTTTCCGACATCGCAAAGTCGAGAAAAATAAATAAATCCAATGTGGAAATTATTTGGCGATATTGTCTTAAAAGGACTTTAAGAAGTTTTGGCACTCTACCTTCACTGATCTCTCCTGCCATGGTTCAGCCTGTCATGTGAGCACAAGAGCACCTCCATGTGATTTCCTGCAGAAAAGAAAAAAAAAAACATGCAATTTATTTCTTAAAGTTGTAGCGATCGCTGGCTCAAGTCCGAGCCCCGAGATGAATAATCCACGTGATTCAAGCGCAGTAATTTACTTAAAGCCACAGTTACTCACCGATTGTGCCATTAAACTGCATTAATCCGAACCAAGAAACTGATTTGGGGTGTGAAGAAGCGATTTATGAAGCTCCCAACTCTGTGAGACAGAAGTTTATCAGACTTATCAGACTAACAATGGGGAAAAATGTCTTGGAGGGGATATTTATTTCATGGTTTCACTTGGGAGGTTTCATTTTAGTTTATTCTCTGTTCCTCATTCTTTAAACTTGTCTGCATAAGTAATGCTGCCTTCACGTGCTCTTTGTGTATTTTAGCTTGAGCGAATAATATTGACAACCATTCTGCGAAAGTAATATTTGCAGAATGGTTGTCAAATTTACAAAAAACAGAACAAAGCCACCCCTTATTTCTTTATATTTTGTTAGAAATATGGACATACAATATTTAACGGTGTTTGCAGAATACTAATAAGCTTGAAAGTCAGTGTTTTTGGCAGGACCACCTTCATTCTTTAATACAGCCTGAAGTCTCTAAGGGTTAGGCTTTATTGTAAAAGTATTTTTCAAGAATAGTTCTCCGGTGCTTCTTAAAGGATACTCAAAGCTCTTCTTTGGATGTTGGCTGCCTTTTGTTTCTTTCTTTGTCAGTAATGTTGGACTACATGCAATCTGGTGGGGGTTGGGGGGTGGTCTGAGTTCACAATTCCATCAAGCCGGGTTCTCGTGTAATTTTGTGTAATTTGGCCTTTTCCCTCTGTTCTCCTTCCTTAAGATTTTTTTAGATAATTTTATTACATTACTTTTACAAGACTTATAATTTTTCTTTCGGCTGTGCAAATAAATTTAACTATCTTAAACCCTTTAGCGCAGACAATTTTCTTAGCTGTGACTCAATAGACAGGTAGCGATCCTTTTTCCGAGATTACCTGAACCTCTCAATAGCCCGACGCTACGGCTCCTCTGGGTGGCGCTGTTGGGTCATGTTTTATTTTTTAAAACATATCGACGGTGTGGGCTACTTTTTGCGGGCCGGGGCTGGGTTGGCTGCCAGCTGGGTGAATGTCGTGAACAGTCGCCGAGTTGGGTTGGCTCCAGCCTCCCGCACGTACGATAACTGGTTGGAGGTCTCGCTCGGTAGTTTGAGTCGTTGTGGTGGAATAAGACTGCGAGAGATGAAATGAGGAACTATCAAATGAGCAAGGCAGGATGCAACAAACCGCAGAGAGGAATGCCAAGTGAAACAAAAGAGACTGCTTCTTCTGATTCCTCCTCGACTCTCAGCGGACTCACTAACTAGCAGCTAAACCGGCTAACGTTAGCAGACTTAACGCTGGCTAACCTACTTTACGGGTATAAGTAGCCCTTAAAAAACAAAAATTTTATGTGATTTTAAATGGACTTCTGTGCTTGGGAGATTACAGCTAACATTAGAGCAAAGTCCCAACTGCCGCACAACACCAGGGATAGTTAAGTTGACAGAAAGTAACTAGCATGACTGAGGTTTACATCGAGTAGTTAAGGTTAGCTGAGTGCTAGCTGCATCAGTGTTTGTGAAGTTAGCGAGCTGTTGTTCTGTCCGGGCTCGTATTAATATGAAATGAAAGCATGTAGGTTTTATACGTAGGTGAAAAATAAATGAATCCAATGTTTATGACTGTCAAAGGGACACTTAAACATTACTGCATGTGTTTTTGTCATCCATCCCGGCTACAGATTGACTGTATGAGGTGGATTCCCCTGCGTGTTTACACTTTAAAGCATCCCCTCTCTCCTGTCCGCTCTCCGTGGATCTCATTGACATTTGCTCCCCATGGCAGCGGTGGTTAGCTACACTCCACCATGGTGGGTGAACCTGCTGCACAGACTTCCACATTTCAACTTGAGGTTCGAGCAAACGAGCAGTGACTTCAGACCAGAAGACTGGACTTATCAACAGGTAAAATAACACCCTGCAACTTCCTAGGCGCGCACTTGGGGCTGTGATATTATCAAGTGGTTGTTTCGGTATCAGTTTGATAAAATCCCAAACCTCCATTTCGCCATTTTAGCATGTTTGGGCATGCTGGGCCACAGTCGTCGTCTTCTTTTTTTTCTTTCCTGTAAGGTTGTCTTTTAATATTATTAGTTGTATTGGTGGCAGCTGATCGTTCTCTCCACCTTTTGATCCCTGACACCATCTGTGTGTAGCTTTCCAGACACTAACCAGCTGGCAATGTATAGTGTAATCCAGGCCACATAAGCTGACCTAAGCAACCACTTCCTTATGTCTTATTTTCCCTGTAATCTTATCATGGTCAGTATTTGTTACACCACATGGGGGGCATTAAGACTCTGGAGTACCCAAAGGAAAAAATATATTTACTCCAACAGACTCACATTGG
The DNA here is from genome assembly GCA_015106755.1 of Etia nguti. NCBI lineage: Eukaryota > Metazoa > Chordata > Actinopteri > Cichliformes > Cichlidae > Etia > Etia nguti. The sequence continues at coordinate 54,898 of VUQG01034945.1, forward strand.
GGAGGTTAAACTGAGGGCAGGGGTTAAGGAGGAATCTGCACAGTCTAATGAGCAGTTTAGACTCTGGGGGGAAGGGAAAGCAGGGCGTTTGTTCATATGATTAATATTAAATAGAGTCTTCTAAATTTAGGTCACACAAAGTGAGAGTTTTGGAGAGTCTCTGGGAATTGTTATGTTAATTATAGGTACCCAGCTCTAGGTGGTTATTCCTTTCTGTAGACCCGTTAGATCTATTATCCTTTAATCATTAAATAAATTTGAATTGCCATGAACAATGCGTTACTTTCTTTTTGAATTTATGTTCAACATAGATGGTGTTTATCATCTGTGAAAGCCATGTTGGTAGATGCAGGTAACACTTTGCAGTCCTCAATTGTGTGGAAACTGTACAGTTAGTCTGATAAGTTCTTGTTTTTATTTAGGTTTTAATAAAGGGAGATCTGCAAAAAGGTTTGATAATAATCGTAATTATGACAGCAGTCTTAAATTCCTCTTTTTATGTATGTTGTTTATGCTGTTGGTGTTAGAAAGTGCGTCATTGCCAAATCCTCAGTGATTTTGTGGTTTTTAATAAAGCTCTGGGTCAGTGATTACTAAGAGCAGACACTAATGTAGAGGAGCCTTTTGAAAACAACTCATGTCTGTAGATTTTTCCACTTAACTTTAAGAGATGCATCAAGATCTAACCCTGTTTCCCTTTTGCCATGGAAGGGTGATTCAGAAAATCGAGAAGTGAATCATGATTCCTCTGAAACGAGGAAGACGTGTTCCGGACGTGCGTCTACGGTTCACGGTCATGGGCCAGATCTTATACAGTTAATCAGAACTGAAAGTGTAAACATCTTTTTATTTCCCTGTTTGAACTAACATGTTACCTGCTATCAGATTCCTTTAGTTAAACCTTGATTTTAATGGTGAGAATAGATTTTGGTTTTATTGCAAGTGAGCATTTTAAGAAGTATACAGTTCACAGCTGTTCACAGGAGCTATCCTGGTAGGAGTTAATGGATATAACAAAAGAATAACAGCTCTCAAAAACCATATTTCACTTCATGCCACAACTTGAGAAAAAAAATTCTTTTGGTCTCAGTTTGAGAAATGTTACACCCCTGCTGGATAACAGCTGTTCAGGAAGTTCAGTGTGAACAATATCTCTTTAAAAGCAACAGGGATATTAACACACTATTAAAAGGGTAATCCAGCTGTTATCTGCTATATGTTCCTTTTCTCAGTTTTATCATGACAAGAGCTGCACATAAAAGGTGTTATCATTGGTACAGCTTACAAACCATAATTATTGACTGACTTTAATTACAGACTGCTAATTATTGCCAGTGCAATGCTCCCTCTCAAGCTTCAGGGAAATTCTTGACTCATCCAGATGGCTGAGACATTAATGGGGCTCAGGCTGCGTCTAGGTGATGCAACTTTTGAATATGTCATTCTTACATCTTGCCCAGATGGTAAAGAAGTGATGCACCAAGTTAATCCTCATTATGATCACAGTCTTTCCTCCTGGTTGAAGTATGCAGAGCAGAATGGATGAGGCACGGCATTATTTGTGTATATCACGGGGAACACGGGGAGTAGTCAAATACTGGCTGTGTTCACTCGCTGTTTTGCACAGGTCACTAGGGCGTGTCATTCACTGCAGTGCTTTGTTGGGAAAACTGAACGAGTAGAACAACACTGGGTTTTTCACAAAAACAAAAGTGGATGGAAATCTGCCCCAGCAATGAATCCTCAGGAGCATACAGTGAACACATAGGCCCTCTGTCTGACCTACATACGAAGAGCTACAGTTAGTGCTGAGAGGTTTGACTGTCATTGTACATCGTTATATATTCTTGTGGTTTTTGCAGCTCTTTGAAGTTGTCTCTAAGATCGAGTCCTCAGTTAAGTCCTTCAGTTTGCAAATCAGTCAACAGACTACTTTATCTTCATGTTTCTGTTTAACATTGAAGCGCACCACTGTTTAGAATGGGTGTAATACAGCACTCAGATAATATAGCAACATACTTGAAGTGTGTGCATTTCCCTTGTGGGACACTTTAAAAGCATTTTATCCCAGTTCTTGTTGTTGTTGTGGAAAAACCAGTCACAGCTATGAAGTTTTCCATAACTCTATTCTTCTTTTTACCAGTCAATCCTGTTACTGGGAGGTGTGGCGCTTGCCTGTCTGGCTCTGGACCTCCTCTTCCTGCTCTTCTATTCCATTTGGCTGTGCTGCCGGCGGAACAAAAACGAGGAGCAGCCCAACGCTGACTGTTGCTGCACAGCTTGGTGTGTCATTATTGCAACCCTTGTCTGTAGGTGAGTATTAACATGGGACTGCAGTGGTGATAAACAGTGTTGGGGATAACGTATTACTCTTGAACAGCCTAAACACTGGCAATGATTCAGTCCATGATGTCAGATCCCCAAGCACAGTTGGCAATAGATGCATCTGCTAAAATGACTCCAAAAAAAATCCAGAAATGTTTTGGTTTACTGATGATGACATAATGAAATGGATGTTTGATTAATTTGTTTTTTTTTTTTAAATTTCCTTCTTTGTTTCTAAAGCTTGGAAAACATGGCAAGTGTGACTGTTTATTTAGTGCTTGTAACTCACGGTGCTACTCTTGTTCTTCCTGTTATTTAATAGTGTTTTGTAAACCAATTTTGGTTGAGCAAATTGTTATAAGGAGTTATGAGGAGCCCAACGATAAAATGAAATAATTCAATGATAGCTTTTTTCAGATAACACATGGTTATGATTTGATTTGTCCTGAAATTTTGTTTTAGAGTATGATTAACAATACGAAGTGTTATGATTTGCTCCAAGCAAACTTCTGTAATGGAGGTACTGCACTCTGCATTAAGATTTGTTTTTTGGGTACCGGCTGCTTTGCATTTGCACAGCAAGAGATGAAGCCTTTGAAGCATTGGTAAAGGGCAGTACACCAATCTAAAGCCATTATTAGCTGAATATGCCAATAATGTGGTCAGCTGCTACAGATTCAGAGTGGTTTGAGCCGTGCTGAAACAAGCAATCCTTTGTGACATAGTTCATATGAATGAATTCAATAAATATCCAGATTTGTGCAGTTTTATAGTATATTGGTTCTCGGTTGTATTATTATATTAAGTTTGCAAAATTGGATGAAAGTGCTTACAATGTTGGAAAATAACCACATCGAAATAAAGCCCAGACTTTGTAGCTGATCGTTGTTAATTAGTGGAAATCTCAGGGTCTGGCTGCATAGGTAACCCTCTAATGTATTTACAACCTGATCTAATGTCAATCAGCAGTATTCTTTCCTCCAGTTGATAGTCCCATCAATCACTCGTCACAGAGTTCAGGAAAGTCTAATTACTGGCCTGCCTACTTTGCAGTACTAACAGCTGTTTCGCTTTTGTTGCTACAAGTCGCCTAGATTCATTCAGTGGTTCCTGCATTGTTGCTAATCTCTTCCTGAAGCATCTAAGGCAGTACATCACTCACACCCACACTGAAAGCCTCCAGATACCATTGTATACAGAATAATTTGAAAACTGTTGGATTCCTGTGTATTTTGGATTGTCACCACCACAACTGTGCTGATGGGAATAAACAGTGTGACAGAAATTTATGAACATGAGGATGTACTGTATGTGAGAATTTTGTACTTTTAGGCTTTAGTTTTAGGTTTTACAGTGTTAGAATTGTACCATCTGGACACACTTTTTGTCCTTGGAAACTGAATTTGTTTCCTGTTTTCCTCCTCCTGTTGATGGCCCGCTAGAGAACCATCACATTTGATTCAGAGTAGCACAAAGAGCTTGGGGACCTGATGAGTACAAGAACTGCATTACAATCACCGTATCTGTGTGCGCGCTTGTACCCACGCATAAATGCTGAGCAGGGGGGGGGGGAAAAGTTGGAGAGATCTGACATTTCTGTTTTGTTTTGCTTTGCTTTTGTTCTTTGACAGTGGGTCCACGCTCAGCATCACAGTATCATTGCACAAGAAACTGCGTCACTTAAGAATTAAGGGATTATCTTCTCACTTTTTTTTTTTTCTTTTCATGAATAGTATAGAGTTTCCACGGGTTCACATCTCACCAGGGAGTTTAGTTTGTTTTCTACTGTGAAGCTGCTCCTGTTTACCTTTATCGCACTTCAGAGTGTGAGAGGAAGAGATTAGCAGCACTCCAGGAAAAGGGAAAACCTTCTGATCTACTGAGTGCTGTTGGCTGATCACTTTTAACCCACAGTGGTTCATTCATAATCATTTCATCTGATACAATCTGTTTATAGGATTAATGTCATAAGATAAATGCTTCCAAAATGTCAACAGCTGCAATGCAGGAACTGATGTCAGAGCTTAATCTTTATTACTGTGCAGAATTGGAGTTAATATTTTATCACTGAAATATGAGAATATGCCAAATAGTTCTATTGTTAAATATAGTTAATTCTTTGTGCTTCCAATTATGTTTTGATTTTAATAAGTGTGAAACCGTTTTTTGCCTTTGGAAACTGTTGCTCATGCATTAGAGAGAGCTGTTTTTCCGCAACTTGAGGCCTGCCTGTGCTAATGGGAGCAGATCTCCTGCCTCAGTACAGCCTTTGTCAGTCATAGTGTGGGGCTTGGGGCATAGCTGGTCCATTTCTCTGTGTTTCCATGGTTCTGTATGGAGTCTTTCCGCAGAAGCTCAAAGGAGCCCGTTGACTGGGGTCTGAACCGACAGGGTTAATGTAGAGTTCACACGCCTCTCTCCCTGCCTAGCTGTCCCCCTGGCTTGCTCTCTTCTCTGTCTCCTCTCTGTGTCTTTTTTAGCTAATCCCTCCTCCTCACCACCCTGTCTCCCCTCCCTTCCTTTTGTCTCCCTTCAGCGCTGGCATTGCCGTCGGTTTCTATGGGAACGGCGAGACTTGTGATGGAGTGAATCGAATGACGTATTCTCTCCGCCATGCTAACCGCACGATCACTGGAGTGCAGAAGTTGGTGAGACAAAGTGCACAAATTATACCAAGAGGTTTAATAATTCATCACTTTGCTGCCACAAGCAACCCCAGTTTCATTAGAGCTGTATAGTGAGCCCCACTTTTCTTCTCTGAACTCTATCATGACCTTGTTTGGCCCTGTTTTGGCTCTAGGTATATGACAGTACTTCCTCACTGAACCAGACAGTTGATGACAATCTGCAACAGCTTGAGGGGCAGTATGCACAGCATGCAGACTACCTGTCCATCATCCAAAAGCTGCAGGGCCAGCTGGATGAGCTGGTCAGACAGATGGTGGAGATTCCCTTCTGGGAAAACTCCAACATCTCCCTGGATGAGTTTGCTGGCAAGATTGAGCTTTATGACTGGTACAGGTAAGACTAGAACAGTGGAGTCAAAGCACCAATTTATAACAGCAGACTAATTATCTCATGCTACATCTATTTTATTAAAATGATGCAGAAAAAATTTGAACCTTTTTACTGGTGCTTATTTCAGCATTTATATTTCATTGAAATTCAGTTTGTTTTTTCACTAGTGAGACAGTGCTGCTGTGTTGGATGCATTTCTGTATTAAAATGTCTAAGTGATTCAAGATAGCAGGATGCAGTGGTAGGCACAAGCAAGGAGGAATTACTTTAACCTATTCAGCACATAATTAGGTAGCCGACGTGCTAAAAATTGCAAGCCTGGACTGAATTTCTCTGCTAAAAAATGAAAGCAGTGTTTAATTTTCTCATGCATAAAATACATCTTTGTTTATCACATGGTCAGAAAAACCAGCTGAATGTATTGATTTCTGTCAAATAAGGTTAGAGAGACTCATTGCCTTTACTATACGTGGATCAGTTATGCTGATATGTGCAGCACCCCCTAAAGGACCAATGTGAGTGTGAGGGGAAAAAATACCCTGGAATTGTGGTGTCAGTTAAATATACCAATTATATCCTTGGAAGAATAGGTTCACAGTCTGTTAACAATAATCATTTTCCCATAATAATCACTCTTACTTTACATTGGACATGCATTCAAAAGATGTGATTTAATAGTCACAGGGAAGAAAAGGAACGGTGCCATCTAGCTACAAGCATATATTTTTGTTTAAATCATGCTCTTTTAGTATCTTATCTGGGTCCAAGTAGCAGGGGAAGCAGTCTAAAATAGCTTATTAGCCTCACTCTTCCCAGCCACATCTTTCAGCTTAAACAGGTGGACATGGTTTCCAATCTTGGGTCTGGCCTGGGGCTTAGTCAAATGGCCTAACCACTTCAGTTGTGGCGTAGTAGTGGCTCTACTCCGAGTCACACCCAAATGACCAAGCTACTTGCCTTATCTCTAAGGGAGCGCCAAGCCCCACCCTTTTGTATATGCAAGTGGAAGCCACCTCCTAAGTCGGCCAATCCAGAGGCACTGCTGCAGACCTCTAATCAGCATTGCAGAAAACATTATGGAAAGCTGTCGTGGACAGCCCCGTAATATCCAGATTTTTAAGAAATCCAGGGCAAACCTCAATCACCTAGCCACGCAGGAGATGTTTAACTACAGTGACCTTCCCTCCTGTGAGAGACGAGTCATCCCTGGACTCTGCTTGTACTATAGAAGGCATGTCAGCGGTATTAAGGAGATGCTCACCAATCCCCACTGCATTTAGTATAAGTAGAGCACCACTCCTCCTATGAGTTGTTCCATGGTCTTATTGAACTCCTTGGACATGAGGTATTGCTTCAGCTACTGCCAGAACTGCACTTTGCTTGAGCTACCAATATCTCTCAGCTGTCTGTTGGAGTCAAACAGGATAACCAAAGCCAACAGGACTCTTCCTTCAGCCTAACAGCTCCCTTCACCTTTGATGTCTGTGGCAACACCACAGCTCAACTTCTTTCTACACCCAAGTGTCCAAGTCATACGGCTGCAGATCTGATCGTTTGATGATCAAACTGTGACCTAGGTTGTCGTGGCATTACGTGCATTTAAAAAAACCCTTATGCTTGTGGATGGTGATCATTATGCACCAACTGTAGTTGGCACAGAAGTCTAAAAACAGAACACCACACAAGTTCAGAACGGGCAGACCCTTCAAATCCCACCAGGTCGCACTGCAAGTTGCCCCAAGACAAGTATGACTTAACCTCAGTTATTTTCAGGTTCTCATTTCTTTATTTTTTAGGCTTCATGTTAAAGTGTACCAAACCTTTCAGGAGGCATACCTATAATACATATGATACACATGATAAGCTGAAATCATTGTGACTGATGTTAAGAGAGCTGTTTCTTCACTGAGATGTTTAGCTGTGCTGCTTTGACCATTTGTTGTTAATGACATGTATCTTCACAGGTGGCTGGGCTACATAGCCCTGCTTCTGTTCGATGTCCTCATCTGCCTTCTGGTGCTGTTTGGTCTCATTCGCAACTCCAAAGGAACGCTCATAGCGTGAGTCTCACAAGATTCAAGGGGAAACAATTGTGTCCTCGGAAATAATTTGGCTGAGTGGTATTTACCGTACATGAAACCACTTCTTCATTACCGTACAGTTGATCCAAAAAAAGTTTGTTTCAAATTTCAACCCATTTATAACTAATTTCACAGGAGCATCATATCATGATCAGATCAGTATTTTTGATAACTACTGTTGACACGAAGGACATTTTTGGCTTGACAGGTTTGCGTTTATTTTGTTATGTACTGTCTTTGCACATAATAACAGAGACTCTCAGTATCAGTTCTTGATATTGGATATCCTTGTGTTCTTGCAGCATTCAGCCAGTAGCCAACTGGTCAAGATTGGGTTTTTGGATCACTCAATATTGTTCAACATGATTTCAAGAATTTAGCTGAATCTGATTTTAGTTGCTTATGTAATCTATTCATGTATGTATGTTGGTGATCTCCTGTGCTTTCCTCTTTTATCATTCCGCCTTTACAGCTGGTGCTATTCTTTAAGATTGATCTGCAGATCTTTGTGTGTTGAATAAATTGTCAAATTTTCAATCTTAAATATCTTTCTTTCTGCAGAGGATTAAGTTGTTTTTGCACATGAAAGTTGCTGCTGGTTAAATATACTTCTCACTTCCTTTCTCTCCCCAGGGTGTGCCTATTTGGTGTAGTGGCTCTGGTAATCAGCTGGGTCTCCCTGGGGCTGGAGTTTGCTGTCTCTGCTGTAAGTTTCTGCATCACTGCATGATCCTGTTGGGAAAACAGTTTTTGTGGGCAGCCTGTGGCTGTGGAGCAGAGTTTTATTTCACTCAACTAGTAGAGTTCATGAGTCAAGATGTAAGGAGTAATACACTAAATAGCCATGAAAATAGCAGTACCTATGAGAAGGACTATGCTACACAGGACCTTTTTATTTTGACTGAAACTGCTTTTAGTAAGTTATAATAAGCATATTTCATAAATGTCATGTTTGATATGTATTTGTTAATGGGGATTGTGCAACAATGTACAGGTGTTTGATTTTTCTAGGTACTTATTACAGTAATCTTTAAGACTAATGATATTGATTAAGACGTGGAAGCAGAAAGTGGTAAAACTGGCTGCTTCACTGAGGTTAAAAAATGAATCCATATATTTTGTTTATATTGTCTTGTATTACATAAATTTAAACAGGCATCTTAAATGGATTTTCCAGGAGGTTGAAAAATGTTGATGAACATTAATCTTCATTTATGCAAATTAAATATCCCTGTGGAGGATTTCCTCCCCTGCAGATGAATCAAGCTGTTCACACCTAAATGTGCTTATTTTTATTTATTTATTTAATTAGTTTGTTTGATTGCTCTCAGCGGAGATTGAGGGAGCCAGCGACATGAAGTGTTTATTATTTTGTTTGTTTTTTGTTTTGTTTTTATTTTTTGTTTGTTTTTTAAAGCTGCAATCAGTTCATCAAAGATGGTGGTTAATTTGCAATCATGGCTGTGAAGGCTTTTGACTGCATTTGAATGCAATTGTCACCAACTGAGTCCTCTTTATTTATAAGTCTAATTTGTGTTGTTTTTCTAGACCACCAGTGACTTTTGTGCATCTCCTGTTACATATGTCACTGAAGTGACAAAGCAGTATCAAGTCGTCAATAAAGGTATGAGCTCCTCTTATAAAGATCATTTTGTGGTAGAGATTCAGTAAGTTCTCCAAAATAACTGAAATGTCAAAGGGCAGAGAACAGGATCTGAATGCTCTGTTGTGCTGCACTGAGAGCTCATTGTTCTAAAGGGTCAGGCTTGCTCTTCTCCATAGATCATTAAAACTCCAAGTACTACTACCACATCTGCAGCGGGGGCAGGAGGGCAATGGGCTGCTTTTTAAAAAACACTACAAATGGCTCTCAAACTGTCTGATTTTAGTAATTGCCCTATCTGTCTCCTGATGGGACACATGTAAGAGGGAAAATAGTGCTTTGGATTTGTGAGGGAGATAAGAACAGAGGAGCACAGTATCAGAGACGCAGTATATTTCCTGCATCCTCCTTCAGTCCTTGGAGGGGGGAAAAAAGATAATTTGTCTTAGAAATAAGACCCATAATCACACGTTATAAGCACCACCAAGGATTTTGGTGCTCCTATTTCGGCTTAAAATCCCGTATTTGACATCAGCTTAACAAAATATATCTTCTTCTAATCTCTCAAACATGGAGATTGCCATGCTTTGGGCAGAAACCAGGACATTAGCTTTAAATGCTCCGTTGTATGGTTAATCTGAACAATGAGCACTGGCTCACTGTATGCACTGAACTGTATAATGCTGCAGCTTTAACGCTGTATTTTACCCTAGGGCTAATTTATGCAGTGTGGGGGTTTTCAGTTTTGCTTTTTTCCCTTAAACACATGCTAACTATTTAGCAGAAAAAGGGAACTCACTTATTATTATTGTGATTAGGCAGTAAGTATATTGCTATTACAGTATTAACACAAAGTGGGGAAAAAAACTGCTATAAGTCCAGACTTGGTTCTTGTGTGTCTTTTTCTCCCTTACAGCTTTTGCCTTCATGAAACTGGACTAGACAAATCTCTGGATAGCACAAAGTGTTATTACAGCACTGGATTTATTGCTTTTCTCCCCTCAGTGGTTGTGGTGGCATCATTTCAACAACACTCAATGTTATTTTTCATGCGTGTGCTTTCTCCTCATTGTGTGGTTGTTAGGCATTTTATCAGAGAGAAATGTAAGCTGCAGTTTGTTCTGCTACAGCCAGTTTTTCTCTGTTATTATGATGGTTTGTTTTCAGTACAAATGGTGGCAACAGTGACAAAGATGAGTTGCAACTCTGAGCAGGCTTGAACCCCCGGAACTCCATAAATGCTTAAAACAGCTGCATTTGTGCGTTTGATCCCTCTGTGTTTGGAGAAAGTTGGTTCCTTGTGAACATTTGCTTATTTAGTGTATATGACATCTGGTTTTCAACACATCCCTGTGTTTGGGAATACTCACAGTGCTACTCATTCATTTGTTCTGACTGCTAAAAATCTAATCTAGTGCAGTGCCTGGATGCCAAAACTATCTTGATGGCATGGCTCACTGGCGTATCAGTCTAATCATAATACTGAATGATACGTGTTTGTTGTCCTTTATTTTGAGGGTCCTTCACCGAGTTATGAGCAGAACTAATTCTTCTTCTTCTGCTTCACGGGGAAATGGCATAATACTATAAAAATGATATAAACCCACTTCCTGTCCGTTACATTTATTTGATCATGAAAGCCATAACTGAGTCATCATTTAACTATGTGTTCTTATACCAAGTGACACAAAAACTGATCCCAACCCCATGATGAGGCATCCGTAGTTCATCCACGGACTTCAGGAAATCTGCTCCTCCTGATATAAATGTGTGGGTGTAGTTGTGAGAGCTGGACCGACAGAAGCTTGCTGATATGTACTTTTAAATGCCGGAAATTCGCTTCTCATGCTCAGCTGTGTGGGAAAAGGCTCCTGACACAGCAGTGAGTTTGGACGTCACTAACACCATGTGTCAGGTTGGTGGTGGTGGTGTTCTTACTGCCTCTATCCGTGGACGTTTCTGTATTCCACCGCTTCTGAGTCACGCTCTCACGCAAAAGCATTTCTCATCCACTCCTTCTCGGTTCTGTGATTTTTACCCTAACTGAAGTGGCCGGTAATAGCAAGTGAAAGTCTGAAAAATTCATTAGTCTTCTTTGGCTCATCGCGTACTGCGAGCAGGTTGCAAGTATGGTCATGTTGTAATTTAACAACGACTCTAGAGGTGTTGTAACCACACTGTTGTTTTCCTGAAGCTGTTTGCAGTAGAGGCTTAATCTTAAGCCTCTGTTTGACTGTGTAGTGCTGATTGTTCAAGTGTTACTGCGTTAGGCGAAAAACACATTTCCATTTAACCTCAAAGCTCAAGATTAGCTTGTTCATAGTTACAGTAGCCATCAGTGTCTTACAAGGCAACAGCAAATTCAATGACTCAAAGCTAGACAGTAACATAGTATATTTTGGCCTAGAATCTTAATGTCTGAACCAGTGACTCTTGGAAGACGAAGCACAATGATGCAAGAATGAGAAATATAGAAAAAAGCCGTAGCTGTCTTGTCCTACAGTGGTTACAATCAGTGCTTTTCAATAGTATCTCATGTTATGAAAGTGGTTACTTGTACTGATAACCATGCAGAGAATCTGATGCCCACCTTTACACAGCTTTTTAGTGAGATGTGAGAGGCTGTTGTTGCAAATTGAAATTGCATAAATAAAATGTGATGACTTGTTAAACTCTGGGGTTCACAATAAACATTCAGAAACCTGCTGCATTGCCTGGCTAGTACTAAAAGGCTGACACACAAAGTTAGCAGCTGGCCGAATACCTCTGTGTACAGCGCTCTTATTATTCCTGGACTCTGAGTCTGACTGAAGGTTCTCAGTCATCCAGGTCATCGTAGTCTAAAGAGCTTGGAAATAAAAGCGTCTGGACTTCTTTATGTTGCTTGAAGACGTTTCACCTCTCATCCGAGAACTTCTTCAGTTCTAAGGTCAAGGTCAGTTCTGAGGTCACTTAAAGAAGTCCAGACGCTTTTCTTTCCAAGCTCTTTAGACTAGATTCTCAAACATGGCTATGTTTTTAAGACCAATGGTCCAATTTGCACAAATAAACTAATGAGTCAAAAGCTCAGTCTTCATGCTGCTCTAATAGTACTGTTTCTAACACTTGTCTATTTTTGGCTTGACGTCAAAGAGGAGGGATATTTAACATGGTCGTTGCAGGCAGTTGGCACAAGTTGTGAGCACAGAAGTTTTACAGATCTGCTGTTCAAGACTTCTGCTTGGGAGAGAAAGCTAAACACAAAAAAACTTTAAAGGGGGGGAGGAGCTTTAATAACAATTTTCACACAATGAATGAACTGAGAACGCACCAAGGCCCGTATTGCATAAATGCACATTTGTTTTTGAACTGTGAATCATGCGGAGCTATTTTACTAGACTACAAGAATAATATATGGTCCTTGACATTAGCTTACTAGGTCCCTTTTAAGGTCAGCTTATTGTAATGTGCAAGACATTTGGACCATGTTACAAAATATGACAGTGATATAGCAGTTTTTTAGCTGCTAGCGGTATCTTTTAATTTAAATAGATTTGTAAGTGATTAATCCTCTATTTGATGGTAATGGTTTTTTTAAGCTTCTTAATTTGTCTCGACCTATGAAAGCAAGGATTTCCTTTTGTAGGTTGTGTGCAGGTTGTTTGCGAATTTGTTTTGCTCTAATTTTTAGTGCATTTTGGGTTAAGTGGAATGTGTCGTCATGTATAACTGTTTTTATTAAAAAGTGTGTATCAAACAGTGTAGCTAACGGTGCCTGTAATTAATTACTTTGTCTTTTATACAATGAATATGTAGCTTGCAAAGAAAAAAAGTGAATCTAACAGTGATGTAATTAGGGTAAAAAGAATAACATGATTAATATTAATAATTAAATAAATAAGCAACATACATGTCTGTTTTCATACATGAGCAAACTGAACAAGTGCACATGAAAGATTCCTGGTTCAAACGCATATCCCTGGGAGAGTTGCGTCAGGAAGGGCATCTGCCATTAAGGGAGCAGCTGAAAAAGCTGCCACATTTGCCATATGATAAGCTAACAAATGTTTTTAACTTCTGTGCATTTGTGCTGTTGGTTGAGTAGAACAAACATCCTGAGGAAGCTTAAAAGTTCACACATTTGACAGTTAAAACTGCTTTCAAGTTACGTCGTTATAAAGATTGTTCGCAGCTCTACATGTAACTTCTTGTGGTTTTGCTAACATGTTCATATGTGTTCTTTTTTTCTTGCAGAAACCCTGCAGTACTACCTTAGTTGCAATTTGGAGCAGAGCAATCCCTTCCAGCAGGTTTGTTATATGTATTATTAGATCCGTCTTTGTGCATGTTAAAACAAACCATTTTAAGGCTCATAATGCTAAAATCTCAACAGACATATTTTCTGCATGATGTATGACCTTGTTATTAGGAGGAATGCAAGTAGGCACCATGGGCCACTCCCACTGCCTCAAAGCAATTTTTTTCCATGCAGTAGTACAATACATTTCATTATGCCAGCAGGAAAGCTGATGCAGAGCAGCACTTCCTGTATGTCCATGGCGATAGTGTGCGACTGTTTCAAAGGGTGTTGGGCATGAGAGATGTTGTACAGAAGTAAAATGTCACACTCACTGTGAAACTGCGGTTTTCTTTAACGGAGTCCCTACATTTCATTTCTCGAGCCCCATGAATAAATTAGAAGTTTTGAGTGCAGCTGAAGCTAAGGCATCTATTGTTAGTCCTTGTGTATAGAGAACGAAGTGCTATATATACATTATATAAGCCTTGAAGCTCTATAAACTCAGCGTGATTTCGCAAGACATCAGCTTGACTACAAAAGGAGACAGCTACTCAAAGCCTCTGGCACCGATTTAAAAAATGGAAATACTTTTGAAATATGCTGGACTGCTACAATATTCATTCTTTTTTTTTTTTTTCTTTTCAGAGGCTTTCCGGGAGCCACAAGGCATTAGTGGAAATGCAGGATGATGTGTATGAACTGCTTCGATCTGCCACCAGAGAGTATAAACAAACCAAGGTATGTTTCCCACCCCAATAAAATACCCTTTACTTGTAGTCCCACATTACATGGTATCTCTAACGGTTTGTGATGACACAACATGCAAGTGAATGGGACCTGACCGGCCTGCAGAGAAGTAAAGTGCACCTGTCCACATAAAGGGCTGCTGACAGCCCACCTGGGACCTGCATTATGCGCATTAGGCTTTCACTGGCCCTTGTCAATACAACACTATCCTATTGTCCAGGGCTGGTTCTTACTCTGAGTTGACAGAGGCATAAATGAGAGCTGACATAGGGAACAGAGGGAGGCATATTTCACTTCACATACCCACACAGTGAAATTTGCTGAGGTGGCGGAAACTTTTTTTTTTTTTTTTTATCTTGCAATCAGACATTTTCTGCCAGCCCAAAAAAAAAAAAAACTAGAGGGAAAAAGGGAACTGTCCATTAAAATGTATCATACATTATAATCTGCTTTTTTAGCTCTGACTCCTTTGTACTGCTGTATAGTGAAGCGAGACAAATCCCTGATAAATGTGCATTGAATAAATAACAGTGAAAATTACTTTTTCACATTATCTCATTCTCCATTGTCAAGTGTTTAAATTATTAACAGACAGGATGAGGAAACTTGCTGTGTAGTTTATTTTCAGGTAAACAATGAGAATTGCTCTGATTTTTACTTTGTTCCACTTTTTTGTTTTTGTGGTTTCAAGCCATTGAGCCATTTTTCAACAGTGCACATGTTGAGTTTCCCATCGCTAATTTACAGGGACGTTTGGAAGAGATCCAGGGGATACTGAACACCACAGAGATCAGCCTACATCAGCTCACTGCATTGGTGGACTGTCGCAGCCTGCACATGGTGAGTAGAAGACTTACAAACTGAGACACCGTTAACTGTGGGGTTGCTCGTTGTCTGATTGAAAAAGGGCCGGCTGACTTGATTTGTACTGACGTCCTTGTAGTGCAGCTTAGTTGTATAAAGCAGCCCGTCTTTTATGCCTGTGCAGTTGACTACACCTGCCATCATAAATAATGTTTCCTTTCCTGTATGCAAGTTTTTGTCCAACTGATGCTGGCTGTGTACCATTTATGAAGCTGGCTGAATGACAAGTACTTGGCTATGTCTGTGCTTTGGAAGATTGTCCCTCAGTGGCTTCCAAATTCCAAGTGCACATGTGCAAGTGAAGCACTTTTCTTGGTGCTATCTGCTCTGCCTTCTCTCTCAAAGAGTTCTTTGGCTAGCAACACACAATTATTTTATGTAAAGAGAGAAACTTTAGCAGAATACAAATATTTTTTTTCCTGCAGTGCATATAGTCAAAAATCTTCAGTCATGATGAAAAGTGCTCCTTTCGAGGAAAGGAAAACCTACTCTGCTCCCCTCTAGTTTGCCAACTGTGATCTCATTTGTTTGACCTAGTTTAAACAAGAAGTCAAAGCAGATGCATGTTAAAGACCCCTTTTTAACTTCTTCCCTTCTATTTTGCCTTTTTTTCCCCCTATGTTTATCAAAAAATAAATAAATAAAAAAATGTTTGAACCTGTTTAAATCTTCCAAAAAATAAAATGAACACCTGTGCTTGTTACAGGACTACGTCCAGGCCGTGACAGGACTTTGTTATGATGGACTTGAGGGTCTCATCTACCTCGTGCTCTTCTCCTTCGTCACTGCTCTCATGTTCAGCTCCATTGTGTGCAGTGTGCCACACACCTGGAGAGGCAAGCGGTATGACTTTCATTGACCTCATACAGTTTGCACACTTCCTCCTCAGAAACACCTTGTAAAGTGGTGCAAAAGCTTTTAAGCACTGTTTATATTAAGGACTTTATATACAGTGAGAAATAATTTAAGAGGAAAAGCCCATTAATTAATTATGAATTTGTTGCATGTTTTTGTACCCACTTGTTTTTACATGTGTGGGGATGAAGCAAAACTACTGGGGAGAGAAATTACACAGGCACAGAAACATGATTGTTTTTGTCTAAGACTTATGTTTGTCTGTGCTTCAAAGACTGGCTTTTGTTCACCGCTGGGACAGGTCCAGGAGGCTCCTCAAATAGATTACTTCTTGTTAAACCCCACCAAATGTCTCACTACATGTCTGTTTTTGTTTTTTCGCAGGAGGGGTGAAATCATTCTGATTTCTTTCTGATAAAGAGCAGATATGGTTTGCTACCAGGAATGTGGTTTCTCAGGCTCAGCTCAGCTGCTCCATATAATTAACTTACCATTGGGGGGGCATGTTCATCAGTTTGATCTCAGCTAGAGCTTCCTGTTATAAAGCAAAGGATTACATGCTGCCAGTCGGTTTTTCTCAGTTCCCCTGCTAAGCTTGTTTTATTTTATTGCTGTAATAATGCAGCTAATTACTTAACAGCTTGAAATGGCAGGTCATTATCAAGATGTACTTTTAGTATCGAAGTTTAGCATTTCCAGTGCATTAGTGTTGTCAGTGAGTTATTAGCACACTTTTCCTGACCATGTAGATTCAAGTGATTGTATTGTGAAGTGCTCTGAATGAGATTCCATGATGTCATGGATTAAAAATGCATGAAATCAGCCTGTGGGAACACTAGGGGGAGACAGGCTCCATGTTGCCAGCGTTTGTTGCTCTGTTTTGACAGACCATGTTTAGTCCATTAATGTTATCTCATACACTATTGAGCTTCGATGTTTGGAAAGAAGCAAATAGAATCCCATTGTTCTTGCAGAAGTAATTTTTTTTTTTTCCTGGACTGTTAAAAATCACATGCAAAAGTAGGGCTCTTTGAAGGAGCAGGACCAATTAATTGAGTCATCTTCTTTGCTTCAAAAAGCAGAGACTTTATCTTATTGGCTCCTCCCGAAGCAAAGATGAAATTGAATCAGAATGTGACTCAGACTAAATGAAAAACGTGACCACGTGGCTCTTTATGTTCTTTTGTTAGCAGTGAGGTGGGACACGGGGTCCCCCTGGTGGTGGTTTTATATTGTTGTGTGGTGTTTTGCAGGAGCGAGGAGGACAGTGAGGACGAGTCTCTGAGCCATGGAGGGAGGCAGAACCATGATAACTTGTACCGGGTTCACATGCCGAGCCTGTACAGCTGTGGTAGCAGCTATGGTAGCGAGACCTCCATCCCTGCTGCAGCCCACACCGTCAGCAACGCGCCCGTCACAGAGTACATGTAAGACATCACTGGTGAAATTTAAAGGGAAAACCTTATTAAAGGCAGGAGGGGTGGATAATATATTTTTACAAGACAGCCGAGATAATGCACAGTGAGGCTGACATTAGATTCCTGTCCCCAGACAGAGCTCTACTCCTATAGCAAGTCAAGTTATGTGCAGCAGATGCAGCTGGTGTTCTCCAGGTGTGATTGCTGTGAAAATCAAAGCCCTCTGCCTCCTGAATAATGCACACATCTTGGGAAACTTGAGGAGGGAATGCTGATTTTTATCGCTATAATTTATTTGGAGAGTTTCATGCACATAGTCTATGGTTTCAAATGTGCAAATCTGTGAGTACTGACACTGTAGTTGTGCGGTCATTGCGTTTGATCCATTCGTGTTTTTCCCCTTCAGGGCTCAGAATGCCAACTTCCCTAATTCTCGCTGTGAAAACACACCTCTGATAGGACGAGAGTCTCCTCCACCTTCGGTAAGTGTTGTTTTCCCTGTTAAAGCACCTCATAAAAATATTTAGTCTGCACCTTTACACCAGAGGAAAAAACTGAAGAACTAAACTAGAACCTGTTAGCTTTATTCGACGTGTCTCTTAAAATAAGGTTAACTAGACCAGTGGTTCATATATACTACCGTCTGCCTTTGATGTTTCCTTGGGGTTTAATTAATGAATCTTAAGCGAACATAAAAAGGTGGAAGGAGAGACAGAACTTCAGAGCATCTGTCTCCACTGCACATGATGCACTGACTGATGGATGTTTATCTTTGCTTAACAGCATTGGCACCATGAAACTATCGGGAGATTGTTCGCTTTCTCTGCTTAACTCACTTTCCTTTCTTGTTATCACCCCCTACCTCTATTAACCACAGCTTCTTCTCTCTTCAGATAATGCCCTTAGGTTGTTTACACAAATTTTTCTTTTAATGTATTTGAACAGAGAACCTATTCAAATTTCTTGTTATAAGAAAAAAGTACCCATATCTTTAAAATTACTACGTAAAAGCGCTAATCACTTCTTTGTTTTGTGAATGGTTGAAGAAGCTGTGGTTTCCATGTTAGTCGTGGAAAACCCCAGTAAATTCACCAGAAACCGCCAGATTTAGTTCCTGACTTCCTTAAAAGATTCTTGGAAACTTTTTGCTGTGAAAGTTGCCGTGCCAAAAAAAGAAAAGCTCATATGTTAGTATAAACCACGGAAATTAGCCTTATAGAAATGAGTCTCTGGGAACTTTTTTGTTTTGGGTTTTTTTTTTTTTTGAGGATCCACCCTTCTAAGTCTTAATCAGTCTCTCCCAGCTTTAGCAGTACTGTGCTGTACTTGATCTTGTTAAAAGAAGGGGCAACAGAACTCTTGCCTTCTCTTTCTTG
>VUQG01034945.1:73483-92839 GCA_015106755.1 Etia nguti
TGAAGCTCCAGCTTTCTCCCACAATTTAAAAATACAAAAGGTGGCTTAATAGGGGACTTTAAATTTCCCACAGATGTGGATGTGTGCATGAATGTTTCTCTGGCTCTAAGTGTCGAACGTGTCCGGGGTATAGTCTCTTCACAACCCTTAAAAGAAAAGCTACCGTAGCTAATGGAAGTGCCAAGCTGTCACCAATATTTTCTGTGTGTCACTTGAAAAGTTACAGAGAGGAGAAAAATCCTGCATACTGTCCATAACACGTTCCTTTTATTGGTGATCAGAAGTTCATTGAGTAAACTTCATGTAAACAAATGGCATAACACAATGCTATAAATCCCTGTGCATGTGTTTTGATGCCTCTGTTAGATGGACCATGTGTAGGAATTCTTGTTTTCTTTCTAAGTGAGAGTTATTAAAATGGTGTTGGTTTGTATCACGAGGCAACCTCAGTATTTCCCTTCTGCCTATACCTGGCCTGAACATCACCAGATTTCCTGCTCTCCCCGGTGTCTGTGTGTCTGTCTGGACCTCGACACTGCTTTGTGTATCTTCTCTATATACTCTCTTCTTGTCGTTTTTGTTTTTGCTTCTGCGGATCCATACAGTTGTATTTGACTGCTGCGGACAGTAACAGCGGTCACTGCTGGCAGTTAAAGCCTTCGGAGAGTTCAAGATCGTTTTGGTAACCTCATCTGCTATGCTAACAGGTACTAAACATGCCCGCTTCCTCCCCCTGCTGGCCTGTTCCTCCCCTGTACCACTTCCCAAACTCCCAGCTCCCAGTTCTACTCACCCTTTATTTAGGACCCACCAGATCTAATGGACCCCTCACCCTCACTCCCCCTCTCTCCCGACTCTTGCTAAATGTCCTACCTGGTGTCTCACCTGATGTTTGTTTCCTGTGGCCCCAGGCTGCATGTCCATTTACGCCCTGCAACTCTGATATATTGGGAGGAAGCTGTAACTTTGCCTTAAAGCGCACCGTGACCTATGAGTCAATAACAGTCAACATTAAATTAAAAGTCCATTAAAGCATTTCAGTGATAATGTGGATGTGCTTTGTTCTGATTCTTGGGTTTGAGGGTGATCTCATGGGAGTTACAAGTAGACATTTTAAAGTCTTTTAGGATTGTTTACTGGCCGTGTAAAGCAGGGACATATCACTTGAAGGTACTGACTTTGGCATGACCTTTAGTGTCTTTCTATTTTCTAACTTTTTCCTCACTGACACTGCATTTGATGATAGAAACAAATCCGTCCATCATTTCTTTACATTCTCAAGCACCACTATTATCACTGCAGTGGTTACAGAGTATATAAAAGAATAGAAAAGTCTCTGTAAGTATTTATCACAATATGGATGAGAAAGTACTGAAGGTGTTCTGAACTGAAACCAGCATTGTCTGAATTCTTGCATTGAGAAGAAATGCATTGTGGGGGGAAAAAAAATCAAAATACTATTTTTTTTTTTTTTTTAATTTTAAATTTATTTATTTTATTTTTTTCCTGTACTTGAAATATCGAGATAAGCTAGTAAGAAAAATGCAGGGTGCTGACAATAGTTGCAGACAGTTCAGCCTTTAATATCTTTTCTCAGCCCAATGAAATTGTAAAATTAACCTAAATTATTAGCGCCATGGTGATTGACACTGTTGCCTCACAGCAAGAAGGTCCTGGGTTTGAATCCCACCATCTGACTAGGGCCTTTCTGTGTGGAGTGTGCATGTTTGTGTGTGTGTGTGTGCGAGTTCTCTCCTCAGTCCAAAGACATGCAGTTAGTGGGGTTAGGTTAATTGGTGATTCTAAATTGCCCATAGTTATGAATATGTGTGTGGAGGGTTGTCTGTCTTTCTGTATTGGCCCTGGAACAGACTGGTGACCTGTCCAGAGTGTATCCTGCCTTTCGCCCTATGGTAGCTGGGATAGGCTCCATCCCCACCAGGACCCTGGATTGAATAAGTGGAAGAGAATGGATGGATGGATGGTTACAGCCATAGACTGTATAAAACCTGGAGATGCCTTTAAAGTCTTAAAAGTGAGCCCAGTGCACAAGTGTCTAAACCCTGCATTCTTTCTAATAGCCAGAAGGGGGCAGTTACTTCACCCAAAAAAAGTCTGGAGTCTAGAGCAAATGTCAGAGTCCAGTAGTATAGAAGTCTTTAGGAAAACTGACCTCTTCTCCTTTTGATCTTTGACTCATATCCTGATGAGTGCAATATCTCAGACACCTTTTTAAGTCTTACTATGTTGTCTAAACTATGGTCCCCATTATAGCAAAAAGAAAGAATACAGCATTGCATGTTTCAGGGTGTGGCTACCTATTAATTAATAAATCGCTGCTGCATGGGGGTGTAAGGTGTGGTGTCTGTCAGTTACTCAGTCACATGTGTCCATTTTATCACATCTAGTTTAAAAAAAAACAAAAAAACATTGAAAATGCTCAGCTTAAGTTTTATAGCAGGACTTCAATAACTGATGGGTAACGGCGCAGTGGCTTTGTCCATCTTTAGCATACAGCCTACGGTTACAGCCCTTCTAATGTTGAACATTTAACTTAAACGTGCATGGTAAGTGTTGATGTTTCAGCCCATATTGTTGCAGATATTTGGCTTTCATATCAACAGGCTGTCTGGACGGCTCCGAGGGTTGATCTCAAAGTCTGACAACAAAGTGCCAACCAAGTGTTTCGACAGGAGTGTGAAATGCAGCCTTTGTGTTTGCATCACCTGTATTCAAAGAATGCATGGCTGCATCCTAAATCTATATGAATGTTTGTCCCTGCAAGCGAGCACGAAGTCTGGCAGAATAAAAGTGTCAAAATGATCCTAAATTACGTCAGGCTCTTTCTAGTCTGATGTCTCTGTGCTCTGTAGCCGTTTCCGTGACTTTCTGTGTTTGAGTCATTGACTATCCCTTTAGATTTCAGCCCTCTGGACTAACTTGTGTGAGAGGTAATCTGTAGGATTTTCTCTGATCTGTTGAATGAATTCTGCTTTGCTTTTTGTACATGTATGTATTTTGTATGTCTGTTCGTTCTTCTGCTGCTGCTTACCTTTATTTATTTTTTTTGTAAGGGTAAAAATCTGCCTTTTCATTTCAGTCAAATAATAATGAGAAAATCCTACATAGAACGTGGTTTAAAGTATTTTGATGAGTGACACTACCCTGTGTGTACCACCTGGAAAAAAGTGAAACCATGATGTGCGTTGTCTTTATTTTCTTTTTTCTTTATTTTTTTTCTTCACAGTACACCTCCAGCATGCGGGCAAAGTACCTTGCCAACAGTCGACCAGATCCCAACAACACTCCAGCGCATTAGACCCCACCAGACTCATCTGGTCTGCAGCACTGACGCCACTGAAGTCACTCAGAAAGCCACTCATCAGTCTTTTTTTTTTCTTTCATAGATCATTTTTTCTCTCAGTCTCTTGCTTCTTGCTACCTGACTTGACTTAAAATATGAAACCAAATGTGCTTTCGCTGGCTGGTTGAAGCAGAGCTTCGGGACATCCATCAAATCTCATCTCATGAGCTGTGAGTGCAGGAACTACGTCTACATTTCCTTGGCTTTCGTTTACTACTGCACGAATCATCATTGGTGCTGGGAAATTAACTCTGACGTGATGGCGCCTGGGCTGACTTCGTATTTTTTCTTTTTTGTCTTTATACATGAATGCACCACGACACGTACCTGTCACATCTAACAAGCATTGCTGTGTCAAGGACTCTGGAAGTGCTCATAGACTAACATTGATTACTACTGGTTGTTTTGATTTGTAAAGTACTGTACCATACTCAGAGAGGAATACCTTGCACATTCATACAAACATTTTTTTTAATTCATTTTTTTGTCTCATCTAAAGCATAACATACGGGAAGGAAGAAAAAAATCTTTTTTTCTCAGTTCCTCAGCACTGCTTTCTGCTTACTGGCTTAAAAGTACAAGGTATTGTTATTTTTAACGTGTACACGTGACACATGCACCACACACTTGGATTTCTCTGGCATTGGCATGCTGTTGCATTTTTGTCTTAAACCTGATTTCTGGAAACCGCTTTCCTGCAGTATTGCACGTCTTATAGTCCTTTGAAAGAGAACTTTATTTTCTTCTTCTTGAGACCCTGTTATTTCCTGTGGTGTGTGTGTGTGTGTGTGTGTGTTTTGTTTTTGTTTTTTTGTTGTTTTTTAGATGGCGTGTTGAGCCCCTGTTACACAGCCAGGACTGTGTGAAGCTGTGATTGTGGCTCATGATTTGGATTGGACAAAGATGAACTGAGTTGTAGGGAAGCAGCAGCAATTTCTCAGTGAGATGATGAATTTTTCTTTTATATACTACTGGAAGCAGTAAAAAAGTAGACACTTTTAAAAATATATATATATATATAGAGAGAGAGAGAGAGAGATGGTGAAGCAGAGGAGTGTGTGTGATTTCTTTTTATATTCCTTTTTATTTTCTTCACCCTTACACACTTGAGGATAGTTTGCGTTGACCCTGTTCCTGTCAAATAAAATCATGTGCTCCCTTAGCAAAACTGGGACTCGTCCACACGCATTCACATCCGATGATGCCCTTCCCTGCAAAATGAAACTGCTTCATCCTCCCAGTGACTAACCCTCTTAATCCAAATGTGTATATAAAAAGAAAATATGCATATCTCAACAGAATTTCCAGGAGAAGCTTCGTGCATTGGCAGTGCAGTGTTTCTCAAATGTGTTTTAGCATTTATAATCAAAAATGGTAAAGGGTGAGTGGATGCTGTGAAGGGATTGCAACAACTGTGCTCTATGTACAATCTGAAAATTCTTTGCTACGTTTCCTGTTGAAGCATGACAAACTTTGCAACGTGCAGTGAGATGTTTGTACTTCTTCCTCAGCTCGCTTCTTAAATGTGCTTCGTGACCAGTACGAGAGGTGATGTTGAGACTGTGCCAACACGTTAAGCACAACCCTTACTGGTTTTGTTTTTTGTTTTTTTTATCTCTTAAAGTGTGTTGAGAAAATGAGCTCGAACCACCTATATTCTGTTAAACGTTATTACACTGATGCAGTTTTTCTCCTTTGGATAGTCATACTCTTTGTTTTGTAATGCAATGCTATTATACTGGTTATAACTATTACAAAATGAAGAAAAAATTGTAAAATTGACATTTTAATTTCTACATTTTTAAACAACTTTTTTTCTATTGGGTTTGCTAGTTTATTGTTTTTTAGTTTAGATTTGTAGAAGCACCGTGTGTTACTTCATTAATGTGAATATGATAAATAGATTTAAATTTTTCATTAAAATTTTTGTGGAGGAAAAAAAAATTACTGTAGTTGTAACCTTTTTATATATGCATATATATATATATATATATATATATGCAACGTGTACATGTAAACACTGTGGTCGTCTTGAGCTTGAATGCTGTGTTTCAAAATTAAAGAAACCTTAAATGTAGTGCAATAGATCATCACACTTCTTTGTGCTGTTGAGACTGAAAATCCCTCCTGACATCCAGTAGGTAGCAGCAAAACTTCACTGTAGTTCTTGGAGACAACTGTTCAACTGCTCAAATATTGAATCAGCCAGTTACTTGGCAGCAACTCAATGCATTTAGGCACGCAGATATGGTCAAGACGACCTGCTGAAGTACAAACCAAGCTTCAGATTGGGGAAGAAAGGTGATTTAAGAAACTTTAAATGTTGCATGGTTCAAATCAAATCACTTTTATTGTCCAGGTGGGCCGTACAGGATTTTCTCACGCAATCATCTCTAAAGTTTTACAGAGAATAGTTTGAAACTGAGAAAATATCTATTGAACAGCAGTTCTCAAAATTCCTCGTTGATGCCAGAGGTCAGAGAAGCAAAGCCAGACTACTTAAATCTGATAGGAAGGCAACAGTAACTTATTACAACTAAGGTTGAGAGTGCAACTGAGGTATGCACTCTCTGAACACTCAACACATGTAACCTTGAAGCAGAAGATTACAGCAGCAGAAGATCGCAGCAGAAGATCACACCAGGTTGGCATCAGGAACAGCAAACTGAGCCTACAATTTGCACAAGCTCACCAAACTGGAACAATAAAAGACTGGAAAATGTTGCTGGTCTGATGAGTCTTTATTTCTTCTGTGACATTTGGATGGCAGGGTCAGAATTTGGAGTAAACAAAGTACAGATCAATCCTGCCTTGGATCAACTGTTCAGGCTGCTAGTGGTGGTGTAATGATTTGGGTGATACTTCGTGGTGTACTTTGGGCTCCTTAATATCATTTGACAACTGTTTAACCTGAGTATTGTTGCTGACTGTGGTTATGCCTGTATCACCACAGTGTACCCATCTTCCAGTAGGATATCACGCCCATACCTCAAGCTCAAAATCTCTTAGCTGTCCCTCGTACAAGACTAAAGATTAGGAAGGACAGAGCCTTTAAGTCTGTGCCACTAAGGCTACGGAAAAGCTGACCACTCCAGCTCCATTTAGCTGACTCTGTAGAGTCTCCTGCTTCTTTTGTAATGTTTACTTATTATTTTATTTTTATTCTGTTTTAATATGGGGTTGTTGTTTTTTTTTTTACATGGTTTATTTGTTGAACAGTGTTTTGTGACTTTTATGTCTGAAAAGCACTATTAAAGTAAACTTTTACATACTTACAAAGCTCAAATCATCTCAAACTGACTTCTTGAAAATGGCAATAAGTTCAGAGGACTTAAAGCCACCAGATCGCGATCCAATGGAGCACCTTTAGAATATGGTGGAATAGAAGTTTGACATTATGGATGTGGAGCCAACCAATCCACAGCAATGATCTCATCATGTCAATATGGCCTCAAGTGTTTGAGGAATGTTTCTAGCACCTGGCTGAATCTATCCCATGATGAATGAAGTTAGTTTTGAAGGCAAAAGGGAGTCCATCTCTGTACAAGCAAAGCGTACCCAATAAAGTGGCTACTGAGAGCATACATCTAAATTGATGCTGTTTAGAAATTATGTTTTTTGTTCACTTTGGTCTGTTGTTTTATTTTTGGTAATTCTCTTTAACCACCAAGTGCTCTCCTGGAATACATCACCGTATTTAATGTAAACACATACAGCACAAACAAAACAGGACATGAGTCGTGACACTCAACTATTTTAAACAGCTAATTTTCTCAGAAATAAAATGCTACGGTGATACTTTCATTTTCAGCCCCCACAGGCGGCTGTTTTCAGAGACAGAGCTCTAAAATAACAGTACGCTGCAGAGTTTAGCAGCTAAAATGGCGGAAATCCTTTACAGACCTTTCTCACTGATGCAAAAATGACTCCAAATGACTGATAATGTTGCGTCGTAAATACAGAATGTCTAAATAGGCATCTGTCATCATGCAAACCTTAACTTTAATCATGGAACGCAGATTTTAGACCAAACAGGCAAACATGTCTTAACAGAGACTCAAACACATGGAGAGCATGGTATCAATCTGAGTTTGCCTTTTATTTTAGTTTGCCCAAAATCTCTGCATACATTTACACATCATGAAAAGTCTGCTTTGTAAAATTTCAGGACTTCCATTCACGCTCTTTAAAATTTGCTGATAAATCAGTTGGTTTAAGAGCTTTCTGGACCCTGAGGGGACATTTCTGAGAGGTCAAACCTCAGAAACTCATTTAAAAGTGTGCTCCTCAAACTTCAACTCTGCAAATCGACTGAAGTCAGCATTGGAGAGGAAGTGTCCTACTCAAAGAAATCTTTGACAGGCAACGTAGAACTCATACAAACGTGGATTCACCACTTTGTTATGAGCTGTTGTGTCTGTGGATGCCAAAGAGAAAGCCTTCATAACAATGACTGGATACCGACCCATGCTGCCTATCTCCTGCATGTAGCGCAGTCGTTTGCTAGTATAGATAAAGCTATAGAATTTCTATTTACGAAGCCAATTATCAAAACTTTTAATAGTTCCATGAACCATTGAGCAAGGCATATTACATGGTAGATACTATTAGAAATGCCTCCAAAAAGCATAAACAGCACAGATAGAGTGGAAATCATCCAGAAGAAATAAAGTTTTTAACAAGGCTGTAAACATGCTTATTTCTACTGCTAAGTTGTTGTAATTTGACATTTTAATTACTTTTGAGACAAACGAGATACAAGTTAAATCTTCACACTTTAGATATTTTGGTAATGCCTTTTTTTTTTTTATTTGATCGTTTTATGGTCATTTTTATGGGTAATATGTTATAACACCCTGGTTCACTAACTGACTAACTCTGTCTTGTAAAAATCATCAATTCAGTTCAATTCAATTCAACAGTATTTACACACAAATGAGCTGAACTGAATTAAAGAAAAAACAACAACAACAATACCTTATGAGCAAGCACTTGGCGACAGTGGTGAGGAAAAACTCCCTTCGCAAAGGAAGAAACCTCCAGAAGAACCCGGCTCAGGGAGGGGTATCTGCCGCGACCGGTTGGGGGGTTTGGGGGGTAGAGCCGACGACAAATTTATATACGACTAAATATTAAAGCAAATATGCCTTAAAATGGATGTTTAGGCACTAGAAGTAACTCTCTGGTTAATGCAATTATTTACTAGTGATATTTAGTTGTAAAGTCAGTTAAGTGAAAAATCCAAACAGCGATTTGAACTTCCTTTTCTTTTTCTTTTTGGGCTTTTCCTCTGACACATTTTCATCTTGTGCCTCTGGATTTTTTTTCCTGTTCTTCTTTTTCTTCCAGATTTTCCTGGAGTGTCTCATTTTGGGCCTGAGAATGATCTGGTTTGGAAATGTTGGACTCTTTTTCTTGTTTTTATTTCTTGTCTCCTGCAGAGACTGCAAAGCCTGCTGCAGTACAGTCTTCTCTTCTTCTGTTTGCTGGAGTTTGTTTTTGATGTTTGATGTTTCTCTATGATTTCCAGGTAGAAAGCTTTAGTCTTTTCCAGTTCTTGTTTTAAGTTTTGTGCCTTCAAATCATTTTTTTTTACAAAGGGCCTCACTGGTGCAGAGTTTGACTTTGAGCTCTGCGATCTCACAGCGGACTTCCTTTTCCTGTTCTCTGCGTTTTGCAACTTTGTCTTCAAGATTTTTGAAGAGCTGATCGCAGAGTTGGTCGATTTCATCCTGCTGTTTCAGGTTTATTTCTGTCTCTATGCAGTAACCTACGACAGTGTGCATGTAGCTCAGTGTGAGCTGAGGAGAATAGGCAGCCTTGTGTTTGTGACGTCTCTGGGCAGACAGCAGGCGAGAGGTCAGTGTCAGCACCGGGCCACCAGTCTGGTTTTGTCAACTTCCTTCATGTCGCCAACCAGCTGCTGTTACTCCGTTTGATACTGCAACTGATCATTCAAGAACAGACAAAAAGACTTTTATATTTTAAAAATACCCCTTTTTATCTTAAAACTACCTGCTTTATTTTAATATATGTCACATTTGTCTATCAAAAATGTGTCTTCTGAGTTCAGCCTACTAAAAGACAATTGCAATATTCACATTCACTTTTTCCCCAAATGATAAATGTCGAGATTACATCATCTCCCGGGCTCCTGCTGTTTTTTGTGCGGGCTGAGCAGTAAACAAACAAAGCACGATGGAGGCAGGGAGGTTTTTCACAGCCCGTCTAACACAGAGACGCAATTGAAATTTCACACAGCCTCACTGTCGAGGAAATTGAATTACACTGCTTGTTGCTGGACTGGAGGAATGCATTACTAATGCTTTGAGGTGAGGAGCTGAATGGAGAAGGGGAAGGAGGGGGGAGCGAGTGGGGAGGGTGAGACTGCACCCTCTGACCCCCCCCCAAACCCTCAGACAGACACTTCCTGAGTCTGGTTGGGCTCTCTTCCAGATGGTCGGACCATGGCTTTCCTTCTTCTCTGCCTTCTCAGTGCCAAGCAGCTGCATGACTGACGGCCAGGAGAAACACAAGAGAGTTGAACCTCACAAGGCAATTAAGACCTCCATTTAAAAGTGCACCAGTGTAATCAGCCTAAACCTCAGGGCTGATATTGCCCCTCTGAAATCTTTTTGGCGCATCCTAATTCAGCTCTTATATCAAACAGCAGGCATTAAAAAAAATAAGAGGATAAGCAATTTTAGCAAAAGAACAGAAAATGAATTCTTTGCTGACAGTTGTTTTCCAAAACATGTCATAATTATTTAGACTTTATTTGGATTTATTTTTTCTTGACTTTCTGGAAGCGCCGAGTTTCCATTTGGCCAGTGAAGTTGATGATAGTTACACACAAAATACCTCTGTCAGGGTCAAGTTGGGCTCTATCTTTTGACTTTGAATGTTGACCACCATTCGCTCTCTTATATACACCATAAAAAAGAAGGTACACCCTCTTTCACTTCAAAGGTTTTATTTATCAAGACATAAATTTTAAAAATTCAATGGTTACAAAGTTTCTTCAGTTCATTGAGGCTTGCAGGCATTAATTTATTTGTGGTACATTGAGGTCTGGCCATTGCACACTTTGATTCTCTTCGTTTTCATCCACTCTGTTATACATTTGCTGTTGTGCTTGGGATCATTGTCCTGTTGCATGAGCCCGTTTGAGCCAAGCTTACCTTGAATACTTTGATATACCAAAAAGTTCATGATCGACTCAGGTGCCCAGCTCCCGTGGCTGCAATTATCACCGCTGCATCTCATTGTCTGACAGTATGATTTGTTTGAGCTGTTGTGCTGTTCTGTAAATGTAGTGCTGTGCATTATGGACAAACATCTCCACTTTGTTCTCGTTCGTCCAAACGCAGTGATTCCAGAAGTCTCGTGGTTTAATTAGAAGCTACTTTGTAAACCTAAGCAGTGCTCTTTTTTTTAAAGAGAAGACTTTTAAACAAGTTATGTTTCTAATCATATTGTCATTAACTTTAATATCTAACATGCCATCTGATGCCTGTAGGGTTTTGGGGGTGTTTGTCGCAGATTGTCTGTGCAGTGCACTCTGACCCTCAGGAGAAATTTGTGGGACATCCACTCTTGGTAAGATCAGCAAATGTCTTGAATGTATTCCACTTGTGAAAAAACTTTGGATGAAACTGATTAATTGATTAACTACTGGCTCCTACTTACCCCCCTTAATTTCTTTGTAAACAGTAAGTATGTACTTACTGGGCTTTTATTTACCTCATTTTAAAACCTGCAAAGGAGCAGATTCTTTTTATAATTTTTATACATACATTTACACACGTTTTTGACTCAGAATAGCTACTTTTATTCAAAGTAATGCAATAAGAGAGTGAAGCAGAGAGTAAAGCAGAAATAAAACATTTGTGTGCTGAGTAACTAAATGAGCAACAACTACTTACTAAGCTCAGTAAAATAAATGCCTCCTCACGTTTGTATCACCGCTATACAGTCATGTCACTTTTGTGGGTTGTTTTCTGTGGTAGACCCAAGGAATGAATCTCAAGGAAGCTGACTTTTTGTGATGAAAGACACTCATCGGAGTAGAAAGCTGAAAAATATTGTTGGTATATTTGAATATTTGAAAAATACACACAACAGGTTTAATGATCATCAATGTCGATATGTACGCTAATAAAAATATAACAGTAGAAGCTGCTTTCAGAGCGACTGCAAAATCTTTTCAGAAGGTTTGAGAGATGATTAATGGAAAACTAAAGTTCCACACACTTTTCTATTAACTGAGATTTTAGTGAAATCACTTTTATTTTACAATTAGATTAAATTTAGAGGGGGTAAAAAAAAAAAGAAAACTGGCATCAATTATATGCTGCCTTTGTGGTCACAAACCTAAAAGATGATGACCCACTGGTGTTATTTTAAAATGTGTTGTACGTCCTAAGATTATCGTAGCATTTGTATTTAAACTACAGCTGTTAGTGGCATAAAATGGAAAAGTTCCATGTAATTATGAATGGTGCTCACACTTTGTCATTTCTCAGCGTATTCATCTTGTCATCACAGTATAGTTGAGGCAAACTCTACACGTGAGCACCTCCGTGTCCTGTCACTGTTTTGTTCCTCAGCGGGAGTCAAGGAAACCAGGCGCCTGGCTTGTCCCTTTTGTGGCAAAGCTCCGAGGGAGGCTGCTGCGTCCTGAGAGTCAGCGCTCACATCATTCACACCTCACCTCCTCCTTTGTGCACATCTCCCCAGGCAGTCAGAGGGAGCACGTACCCAAAGAAAGATTTATGGAGCAGGCCATTTATCCATGTCCTCGCTTTTTTTTAAACGTTTTTTTCTGACCCCTGCTCACTGAGATGCTTCACGACTTTCTCAAAGTTTCCTTCCTGTTCTTCTGTGTGAAGAATTTGTCATGATCCAGTGGTTCACCACCAACTCCAAAGAAAAAGCCCACATAAGACATTTAACCACATGATCTCATCTCGCAGCCAGGACATTAAAGTTTTCTTATTACCAAGGTTACAACAAACATTCAAAAACACCGTCTAAATGGGGAGAGAGTCACAGTTTTTGCATTCAGACACATCTAAAGTGTCTTTTAGTGGCTTTGGTCAAATATTATGAGCATAATGTAAAACTTTTGGTTGCTTGATGAGAGTATTCCACCAGCTGTCCTCCACATAAAAGTCTGGTGCATATCAAACAAAAAATATCCTTAACGGTTGGTTACCAGAATGTTGCATTGTTATTTGGAGATGAGTTATCAGTGCCTGAGGTCATACACCCTCATTTGCATTTATGCAAAACCTGTTTAGCCTTTCATGCAAATGACCTTCAATTAATACATTTAGGTGGCAGTACCAAATAGTTAAAAACCCAGCTCGCCTGTGATAGACTTGAGACCCGTCCAGGGCTTACTCTGCCTTTCGCCCTCTGACAGCTGGGATAGGCTCCAGCCTCCCTGTGACCCTGAATTGGACAAATGGTTGAGACAATGAATGTGTGGATGGATGGATTAAATCACCATGCAGAAATGTAACGTTACTCATGTTATTTTAATGCAGAGTTACTGAAATCAATCTTTTAAGCCTTGACACACACTGACATGTTGGGTCACTGTTTAAAATGTAAATTAAAAACCAGTGAGTGGTGCTAAAAAAGAAACAGGAGGAGGAACATTTTAGAGAAAACTAACAACAGGTCAGTAACATAACATGGAAATCATTGCATGGGTTTAGGAACACTTCCAGAAAGTTTCCATGCTTGTTATCGGGACTCAGCTCAAAAGCCTGCATTTCTGATGGGATGGGGGTGCGTTAGTGCCTATGGAATTGGAAGCTTGGACATCTGGAAAGTCAGTGCTAAAAGCTATATACATATTTAATTTTTTTCCCAATGTTTATGAACTGTTGTTTAAAAAAAAGATAAAGAGAGAGAGGATGATAAACAGTGGTAAAAATGGCACTATCTCAACGTTTTGACCCAGGTTGCTGCCATCAAATTCAAAACAAGCTTATGTTTTTTCTTGATATGATAATAAAATATGGTATATGCAAATCATCACACTGTGCTTTTATTTCCATTTTTCTAAAAATTCCAACGTTTTTGGAATTTTGGGTAGTAAATCCAGTATCTTTTTAGATGTTATTATGTTATTCATGTTTGTAAAGCTGACAAGTCCTGGTCAGCCGTGCAGCCGAATGGGAAAATGAGCATGGCACTTACAAACCATCTATGCTCTGTTGAACATTTCCAAAACATCATTATACTGATGCAGTTTTCCTTGTTTGGGGGAGCTGTCATATTTTCTTTGCTATGTGTTACCCAAGCCATATACAAAATGATGGGTTTTAACCTTGTCATTTTGTATTTTTAATCTTATTAAAGTCAGTCTTTCTAACAGTTTTAGTACTTTAAAAATCTTTCATCTCGAAACATTTGACCTTTTTCTCCCACAACCAGCACAGTAACATGGAGAATATACTCACTTTAATTGCTCACTATAACTGTTTTACTTTTTCTGTCTAGCTTTTATAAACTATTTACAGCATCTCATGCAGTATAATCTAACTGTATTGATTACTGCTGTCAAACACTTTAGCTGCTTCAATAAAGGATCAGAAACTAAATCCTGCACAAACAACCAGGGGGCCACAAGCCAGTGTACTCCTAGTGCTGGTCCCAAGCCCAGAATAATGGGGAGGAGGGTTGCATCAGATCTTAGCCAAATCAAATATGAAGAAATGAGCGTTCCATACCTGAACTAACAATGACCAGCACTGGTGCTGGTGTTGATCAGCAGGCTCCCATTGGAAACTGTTCTATTGTTGGGTGGAGTTTGGACTGTGACTTGTATAGGAGAGAGCTGGCTGATATGATGAAGAGCGGGAATGTAGATGTATAAATTATATGTACAGGAGACCAGGTGGAAGAGAAGCAAGGCTAGCAGCATCCAAACTGTTTTACCATGGTGGAAGTAGGGGTGTGGACAGGATTAGGAAAGAGTATGTAAGCTCAGGCTGAGTGGATTAGACAGGTATGGAGGAGGGAAAGTGGACACAGTGGACAAAGAATGCTGAAGATTTAGCTGCTAAGTAAGAGCACCACAGAGGAGGTTTATGGATGTAGAGAAGAAGCAAAAGCAGAGGGTTGGTGTGACAGAAGAGGATAAAACAGAGGCACTATGGAGACCTCTAAAGCGAACAATTGAAAGAAGAAGATGGTAGAAAGCAGTAGAGTACAATAGAGTATGTAAAGCCCAGAGATTGATGATAAAATTCCAACTAAAACAAAGAAATATAATTACAATTTTGTAAAAATGTCAATGCTTAAATTAAACAAGATTTCTGCTGGGAATCAGGCACGATTATTGAGAGCTGAGATAAATACATTTCTCTACAAGCGTTTTTTCCTCCACATTCCTCAAGCCCTCCACTCAAGTGCTGCTTAGTAAGTTCAAGTCCTTCCATTGCCAGGATATGTGATACCTGGATTATAGTAAACTCCCAACTTGGATGGCCTATAGAGCACATGCAGAGCAGGATTAAGTTCTGTGCCAGTTGTTGTGAGATCTCTCCGTGGGCCTTGTCCCGCCGCTCCTAATCCTGCAGACAATGCAGACTGTTAATTGGAGACTGACTGATATAGCAGAGGAGAGTCACAAAGACAATACGCGAGTGGCCAGCGTCGCTATAATCCTCTGCACTCTGAGGAATGTCCCTCTGTGGTAGGCATCCATACCTCACCAGATCTACTCCCAGCACCCCTTTTGCATACACACACACACACACACACAAGGGGTTTTCCATTCTAGTGACAGTTACAGTGTTGTTGTTGAGTGAAACACAAGGAGGGAAGCACCTTTGCAGAGTTGTGAAATTTCACATTTTCCACTCAAAACGCTGATAGTAGGTGTAAAAAAACACACGGGGGTGTTTGTGTTTTGACCAGACAGCAGTACAGACTGTTAACAGGCTAATTCAAGTGTTTCCAGTCATTCCAACTAAAGCAGGGGTTACATGTCACATTTAAGACGTTTGACACCTTAAGATCTGAAAGATACTGATATCTCTTTATCAAAAACCAAATCTATCTAAATACTAATGTGTATTAAACATATTGATACTCTGAGAGATGTCACCTTAATTAAAATAAACTATCAATGTTGTCACACAATGACAAAGACTAGAAAGATCCCCAGGCTTTAGTTAACTTTGAATTTCTTTTATTCCTATTTTAGATATTTTGTGCCTCTTAAGTCATTTTGCATTTTGTTGTTTTTCTCTTTGCGGCTTCTTTTTAAGTCTTTCTTCTTTTTTTGCGTCAGCTTGTCCCAATTCTTGCTTTGTCGCTGTTGTTATTGTCTCTGTGGTTGTTTTGAAAGTCTTCATGGTCACAGTTTTGACCATTGTGTGGTTCCAATGTGTGTCTTTGTGGTTGGGTTTTTGCCTCTTTGTGTTGATCTGTGTGTTTTATGTGCCTTTGTGGCAGTTTTGTTGGTTGTAAGTAATTTAATGTCTGTTTATTGTTTCTCCTTGTGATGATTTTGCATTGCTTTAATTGTTTAGGTTCTTTGCGGTTGTGTGTTTGATATTTAGAATTTCACCTCATACTGAGGTTCTGACTCCGGCTCCATACCTGGTAGGGTAGGGTAAACACCGTGGACCGCCATCTAAATACCAGGTAGACTAGTTCTTCATCATTTTGAACTGAGTGAAAAGCTTTCCCAGTAGTCATAAAACACTTAAAGCTCACTCTCAGCTCAGTCTGTTGGGTGACATGGGTGACAGACAAGACTCTCCGTGTTTTTGTATTCAGTTTCTCCCTCGGGTGAAAACATGTGGGAGGGCAGAGAAGCTGCATTTCTCCTAAACCATGACTCAAACTGAGACAAGCACAAGTCATGTTGGCTTTTTTATGTTTTGTCAACAGAACGCGACAGACATTTTGGATACTGGATTCTTTATCAGTGAACAAACCCACAGAAACAGCCCCCGGTAACATTTCACCACGGTTCACCGACGGGCAGGTGCTCCGCCTGAGGTGCCTGTTTGCAGTTCGTGTAATCTTTCACCTGTCACCACATCATACATATGCAAAACACTTGAAATCATTCCACCACTTTCAACCACTCATTCTAAACTTTCCTTCAAGATTTCCTACAAGCCTTTCAGTGACATGCAAATGACCTGATTCGGTTTTTACTGGACAAATTACTCAGGTAGTAAGCACACTCTTTTCAAGTTTTGGAAAAACAAAAGTGTTCATAGCTGTTAAATATTGCAGTTTCTCAGAGTCTGGTTGCAGCTACATTTTGTGTCCGACACGCTCTCTTCTTTAACAAAGCTCTGTTCAATCAGTCTCCCTGTGTGAGGGTGAAAACTTGCTCTAAGCTCTGGGTGGAAATTGAAATGCTAATAGCATACACTTAAAGCCTCAGCCTGGCTGTGTTATCCTACATTTGCTTGCTGGTAACAGATATAATTAGAATAGCAAGGAAGGCAAATATTGGAAAACCACCAAAAGAAAAATATGTAACAGCAATAATTGTTTCAGAGTTGCTCAGAGATCTGAATTACATGTAACCTCCAGGAATTGGTGTTTTCAAATCCTCTCTTGGCAAATTTGTAAAAGCATCCAAACTTTTTTTTTTACTGACTTGTACTTTTTAATGATTTACAACTGGGAAAACTGTGTAAAACTGCGACCGACTCCAAGTTTTCCTCTGAGGTTAAAAAGATTAAAGACAGATTAGACCAAGATTCTAATGATTTGTTGTTTATATAAAAACCTTTCCCTCTTGCAGGAAAAGATCAAACTGCTGCTGATCCAATTACTGTTTGCACATTCACAGTTTAATAATACAAGTGTTTTACACTTAAGCCACATGCTCTTTTTTCCCATGGGTGCAGTGCCAGGGAACAGATCTTTCTCTTCCTCTTAGCAAGACGATGAAGCTGAACAACCATCAGAATAAACCTCTATGAATCAAAGTGCCTCGATTGCTCTCTTTAGTTATATGTGTGAAACCCCTGTGCAGATTAATTGGAAATGTTTTGTGAGTTAAAACAGAAGAGAAGCGGGGAAATTTAGGCTGCGGAGGACTCGTGCTGTGTTTGAACATGAGCTTTAGACACATGAAAGACTCAAGCTTTTCCCACTATACATCCATGGAAGACAAAGCTGTGATTATGGTTTGTGGTGAGGATGTTTGCTGTGAGTGATTTGTCTCCCATGCAAGGCTTTGGTGATGGATCTTCAGTTCAGTGTCTCCCAGAGTTCAGCCGGGATGTGCTTCGTTTCAAGTAAACTTTTTTTTTTAGGATAAAAAAAAAATTTTAAAAAGAAAAGTTTGTTTTAATTCATATTTCATTCTTCAATGTGCGGAAAATAAAATGTGGCAGATTTCCGGCTCTTTTAAAAAGTTCCAGAGTTAATAGTAATTTGTTTTTTTTTCCTTTGACATGTTAAATCCCTTGTGGGAAGACACTGAATTGCCGTCCGTCATAACAAGTGGTGGAAAATAAAAACTAAATAAAAATAGCAACACTTCAGTGCAAAAAGAGTCCATTACAGGCAAAGCTGATAGCCTTGATACATAACAACATTATTATATATTTCACAGGGCGGAAAGTGTGACCCACCAGCAAGTGGTTTATTTTGGGCCCAGCAAGAAAACGTCCACTCCTGTACATTTAATCTATCCACAGGTCATATCACATCTTGTTATAGCAGCACACAAAAACATATAGTTTCCCTTAAATGACAACTCTTCTACTCTACCCTTCATAACAGTGACTGTAACAGCCACCTCCACTGATGGACTAAAAACTGACACAACAATCAAGAATGTGTGCGGTTTTAAATTTCTTTGGACTCTTTTTTTCATATTAACCAGGGTGGCAGTAGCTCAGAGGGTAGAGCGGCTTGTCAAAAGGTCAGCGGTTTAATATCTGCCACTTCTGGTCTGCGTATCAAAGTATCCTTGGGCAAAATACTGAACCCTAAGTTGCCCATGATGAATCCATCAGAGTGTGTGAATGAGGCTTGTGGCAAGAAAGCATGTTGAGTGTTCAGATGGAATAGAAAATCATTCTATGAGTACCAGTGCCTTAATTAGGTGTTTTCTGTTTGGTCTTGTTGTTCTCTTAGATTTGATGATGGTTAGGCTCTGATTCCTGTTTTAATGTTCATTATCATTCCTGTGATACTTGAAATGAACTGAGCATTTATAGAGTTTAGTGTTAGTTTTGATTTTATTTTTGCTGTTATTTGCTTTCATTTAATGCGTGGGACCCTCCTGTGTCTAGTTTGCACATTCTCCTCATGCTTGTGTCATTTCTCAGTTGGTACTCTGGCGTCTTCCCACAGTCTAAGAAAATGTGGTTTTAGGTTAGTTGGTGAATCTAAATTGTTTGTAGATGCCAATGGTTGTCTTTTTGTAAGGCAGCCAGTCTAGGAAGTACCCTTCCTCTTACCCTATAACAGCACAGATAATCCTAAGTGCAGGGAGTGCTACGAAAACCTGGACTGATCTAAGCATGTTTACACCTGGGGTTGATGAATATTGGATCATGAAAAGCCATCTCAGAATGTAGAGGGGGTGTGTATCTCAAGCGTAACCACTACACGAGTTCACGAGTGACAGATGCTTTTGTTACAAGATTTAATGTGTGATTTAAGTTCAAGTGTCAATAAAGCACCAAGTATTACAAATAGGATTAATGTGAGCATTAAGTGTAACATCTTAAGCTTGCAAGACAGTCAAATAAAAACATTACCAAAAAATGGAAAGTTTCTCAGTGGTTATGCACTTTTATTCAGAGTTTTAGGTCCCACCGTGGGTCCCATGGTAGTTAATACCAGGATCAGCTCATAATCCCTGAGAAGCCAGTTATTGGGAATGAACTGGTCAAACCCTCCAGATACTGGAGAATAAAACACCAAAGTCATTAAGCACAGTTTAAAGCAGCCCCCCCCCCCCCAAAAAATACAGGTCATTAAAA
>VUQG01034945.1:97207-119967 GCA_015106755.1 Etia nguti
GGTCTCCCCCCCCCCACACACACAGCCAGAGCCTCTTGAATAGAACAATGCTGTGAGTTTTCATGCTGGGTAAAGTCTCCACTGGGTAAACGGTGAAAGCGTTTGCCAGCATTTGCATACAGCTGCAGGAGTTAACTAAAGAGAAATCTCCCAGTGAAGTTTTTTCCTCCGTCATTGTTCCTTCACTGAAAACTTAAAAGAGCTACTTTCATGGAATACTAATTCAAACAAAAAGAATGCGGGAGAGAGAAAAGAGATGGTCCTGTGTGGAGCAGAGATAAGAGCCGAGAGGGCAAGGGGTGAGGAGAAGAGCGGCGGTGCGCTCCTGATCACAGGAAGGTCTGGCACGGCCCTGTCTGAGCTGAACGTGGTGCCTGGCTGGCTGCCTCCAGCTCCACAGGAAGGAAGGGCACTGGGCTCCCTTCTTTTCCATCAACCACCTCCACCCTGATTCCTTCCCCTTTCTGTCCCAGCTTTTCAAAGCATTTCAGCACTTTTTGTGCGGACTAATAATTCGGCAGTCATCACACAGGATTAGAATTGTTTCATCAGGGATGCAGTAAAAGATACGTTGATGGCAGAAAACACATGCATTTGTTGATTTCCAAATCAGAAGTTGCAGATTAACGGCAGGATTTCCTACTGAATGACATCCACCCACTTTCTGACCACTTGTATTTTATTTCTTTACACTGAAGCCATTTGATTAACTGAACTGCAGCTCCAAGTGGGGTTTTTTTCTAAATGCTAAAAGATCTCATTGTTGGACGGCTGGCTAATTATCAGACTCTTAAGAGAGGAATGCATGGCACACCACCGTGAAGATGTCAGTGCCAGCTGTCCAGACACTAGAAATAATTTTACACACTGAAGAAGAAAAAAACGCTCCCATGTGCCAGATTTCCGAATGAACTCCGGAAAGAGAGAAAATAAAGAGGATGGTTAGGAATTAAACTTTAAACATAAAGTCCCGGCTCCTGAGTGTTTTTTTTTTCAAAAGCAATTATTAGCTATAGAGGGTAACAATGTGCATAAAGACCCAAACAAGCTGGATTTACAAAAGTGTTATTTATGCTATGAATGCGCTCAAAGATTAAGAAGGCCACAAGCACTATTGTGTCAACAAACCTATCACGGAGATAATCTACCTTCCCTGTTCTCACAGAAACACCACCAGATCACATACTGAGCAGATAACACATGTGAGAAGCAAGCAAGCAAGCGTAAAAGCCTGCAGAAACATACTTGCTTATACAGAAATAATACTTTTTGTCCCTTGTGTCTGATGCTCCAACATTGATGCAAACTCCACAGATGTCCATCAGCTGAGTGTGAGAATCAAATCTGATCACAGAGGATGGCCATATGTACATGGTGGGAACTCGGAACATCATATGGCTGGCATTAAGGCCTTCCATTGTGCTGTCTCCCCTGACCACCTGGCACCCCTTCTCCAGGAACTCCTTCATGCATTGTGGTGCTCAGTCTGTCCTTTTTGTCCATGCAGCCACCTACCAGCTGCCTGCCTCTCAGCCCTGCTGTTAATTCTGTTAAATGGGTTAACTAACATCATCCACTGCAGTAATTGCAAACAATTAGCAGAAGCTTTTCCCATGTAAGCGGCTGTTGCAGAGCATGGTTTGATCTACTCCATCTAATCATTACTCCTTTTCACACAGTGATTGTGACAGTCTATTATTATTTGAAACCCTTTCATCAAACAGATCCCCTTCAACTTTACTGCTGCTTGGAATAAAAAAAAGAAAGAAAAAAAAACCTTTATGTGACTGCAGCCGAAACAAATTATAACGACTTCTGCAAAAACGCATGTGAGGTGTAGGATAAAATCACTTTGACTAGCTACTGTTTCCTCAGCCTTGTCTTTGTGCACCCTCTAAAGGAGCTTGGTTTTCAAGGACACATTTTCATACTCAGCGTGCTCCTTCCCAGCATAAGCAAGCCTATAGATGCACCCTTTTGTGCCAGGCATCCCCTAAACGAAGCCCCCGTGTTCCCATCCCTCCACTAAGCTTGACCCAGACTCAGCTCCCACGTTCCCATGGAGAGAGGGGAGACAAGGGGCTGGGAAAGCTTTTCTTCCCCCTTCAGAAAGAAGCTTTGTTAGCCCTGGAAGGGGGACAGCGTTGGAGTCGGTGGCTGTGAAGCATCCATTGCACCGGGGGCATTCACAGGGACACCTCAAAAGAGGGGGGATAATAGAGGGGAGAGGGCGGGGGGGTGAGAAAAGGGGAGAAGAGGGAGTTCTGAAACTGCTCCCTCCGTTCTCAGGGACATCACTCAGGGGAA
Source organism: Etia nguti (assembly GCA_015106755.1). Lineage (NCBI taxonomy): Eukaryota > Metazoa > Chordata > Actinopteri > Cichliformes > Cichlidae > Etia > Etia nguti. The sequence continues at coordinate 99,515 of VUQG01034945.1, forward strand.
AATAAAAAGTGACAGAGCAGAGGGAATTCAGCATGGTGAATTGGTGGTGGCAATTGGTGGTGTGGCCGTTTCAGTATGTCATCTGGTGACAAGGGGAACACTACAGCACCGTAAACAGCGATCAAACAGCATCATCACCTGCAAGCGTACACTGGCTTATTGTTCCAACTCTGTAGTGCGGGCTCAGCCACAATGACATCATCCTACAAAGTAAGTCACTAAAATCTTTAACTTTCGGATTGTGAACGCGCAGTGTTTTGATAACGAGCTGAAAATGTTCCATGCTGCACTTTTTCCCATTTACCTGTTGCACGTTTCTGGAGATCCATGTCTCCAGAAGCAGACTCAGCCTGGACTGGTGGAACTTCTTGGTGGTCTTCACTGCGATGAAGATGTCATCCGCGCTGATGTTCTCAGCTGGAGGGGGGTCAGCGAACGAGCGTGCGGGCTTCTCTACCTCCCTCCGTTCCCGGGTCAGTTTGGTGAAGTACGCCGAGAATCCCTTCTTATCCCGTGCGCTCCCGGGCGGTGCGCTCTCCCCTTCCCCCGGCGTGGCATCTTGGAGCAGAGCGCGCGTACCGATGTCCTGATCGCTCGTCACTTCGCTCACCTGCACCCGGTGATGCTGCACAGCAACCAGGAGCAGCAGCAGCAGGCAGAGACATGCTATGCAGGCTACTGAGATTGCGGTCTTCTTTCCATTATTTTTCAACATGATTAAACCTAAATACGACTAAAACCTATGAAGCGCCTAAACGAACTCCCAAGTCCATATGGTATTTTTTTTTTTTCAATAAAACGCAAAAAGACAAACACCAACTCCGTAAAGGTGCATAGCTGTATAATACAGGAGGGAGCGTTTACGAGGGAAATATATAATCTTCGACGCTTGGCCACGCCTTGTGGGAGGTCCGTGAATCCAGCGTTCAGCCAGTGATGCAGCAATGGGGCGTGCGTGCGTGCGTGAGTGCAGCTTGTCCTTTTACAGATCATGAAAGTGAACGTTTGACCCAAGTAAAACAAAAAATGCAGCTGGTCACGAAGAAAGGTGTGTTTCAGACTGCACCTGGAGAAAAAGTGCATCATCCCCACAATGCTGTGACTCATCGGGTAATAAAAGGATTCTGTTCACCAGACTGAAATCACGCTTATTTTTTTCCTTTAACTTTCTTTCTTTTTAAAAGTGAAGCCATTTGAATTCGCACGAGTGTGAGCCGGGTGTTCACTAGACAAACAGGCTCCATTTTTCTCCAATGACCTTGTGAGGCCACTGAACAGTTGGCCATTCCTGAACACTTGTTATTCAAATTTTGGCTCTCGCAATGGAGTGCTGGGATGCTGACCAAAAGAGATTCATTTAGACCAACATTCAGCTGGTGGAGCCTCAATAACCCGCAGCAACCGTCAGGTTTAGGCAGTCTGGTCAATCACATGTGTGTATTATTATCACTGTGTTATCCCAAGATGATCAACAGTATCCAAATTAGGATGAAAAACTGCACAGATCATAATGATTGCAATACCAGCGAGCTAACACAGTGTCCCAAAGACTAGGTGTATCAGCGGCATCAGGAAAAGATCAACAGTCACACTCGTCCAAGTCTGAAGTCTGTGTTCCTGTTTGACTCTCTTATGTCTTTACAGCAGTTGCAGTTCAAGAAATGAAATCAGTCTTTTTAAAGAATATGCACAAGAACAGCATATTCTCCGCTGCAGGTGTTTCATTCTAATTCTGAGACACGCAAGACAGAAGTTACTTCTCCGCTCTGTTGCTCCAGACAAGGCTCTTTGTGCACCTTTTAACAGTGAGCACAGAAGGGCGTCTAAAAGAAAGCATGAGAAACCAGACAGAAGGGGCTGTCTCTGTGGCCTTTATTCTTCTTCAGTCAAACGCCTCTTTCTGCTGGGTTTGCATGGATTTCTTCCTACCAAGGAAACTGTTTTTTGGCTCTTTAGATTTGTGAAACAAAGTCAGCTGGTAAAATGGCAAGTCAAAACTCTCTCAAGTCTTAGAAGCCTCTGCTCCCTTTCCCGCCTCCCTCTCGGTTCACTTGATTTCAGCCATTTGAAATGCTTTCAGATGCCCTTCCTCTTCTCTTTGACCTCTCCATCTAACATTACTGCTGAATACCAGCGGTATTAAACCTAGTTTCTTCAGACGAGGCCACTTCCTCACCACAGTGACCACAAACCCACAAATAAACACACAGTGTGCTTGATTTTTCCCTTTGAAGGCATCAGCCTGTCAGGGGATCTGAGCCCAGATGATAAAATTAAAGGGTTGCTATTTATAGATCTTCTATTTCCAAAGGAGGCTGCATGTGAAACACATACAGCAGGTAAAGAATCCCAGAATGAAGTGGGACAAAGTGATCACCCAAGCCCAGAACTGTCTAGACAGCATCACACTAATTATCACATAATATTCACCAAATCCACAAAAACCTGAAAACACACTCAGCTTTGTCGGCAATAAGACAACATGGAAGACATTAGCTCAAGACAAGATTTTCTTTCCATTTCTTTCCATTTGTTTAACATTCCCGAGGATGGTCCCGTGAATGTCGCTGCTTTTTGAAGCCTTTGTTTATTAGTGAATATTTCAGTTCCAGTCTTCCATGATATATGCCATGTTGCTTCAGCACAGAGTCTGAAGTCACTTTCACACAGTGTCAGCAGACCAGGTCAGGGCATTGTTTGAAGTTGCCCTTTTTCGTATGCAGTCCACTTTGAATGCAGTCTCATTACTGGCAACACCCCATTTAGTTTTAGCAAGAGAGCTGCGTGGACAGAGCTTGCAGGAGGGAGCATGCATAAAGCACACTGTCTAGAGCTGTGTTTAAACAAGAACTCTGGAACATGTTAAGAGAATCAGATTGGAACAGTGCTTAGAGTTTTCTCTTCTAAAACATGCAGGAGGCACAGGACAACCGCTCTCAAGCTGTGAATACGCCAAATTATTGTTACCCTGGCACAACTGGAAATCACTCTATAGGGCTACTAGGTAGGCAGCAGATTAAAGACCACCCAACAGTGTGAAAAGAACTAATTTCTCCTTTAACGTTCCTTAAAATGGAGTTAATAATCATATCTATATGATTATAAGACTCTGTAATTTTGTTCTAAATGATTTAAAAATAATTATTTAGCTAATTTTCTAAGGCATACATGAGTTATTACAACTGTGTTTCACTTGTCATTCATTTTCGGAGGATTTAGTTGCAGTTACTAATATAATTTCTGACTTTATTATCAATGCTAAAAAGGGAGACATTAAGTATAAACTTGTCAAGTTTGATTACTTTCATTTAACTTGCTGATCTGATCAAATGAATGCAAAGAAGCAACGTATAACCAGTATGCAGTGCATGTTTCAGATATAGCACACTGTCCGATTTTATATAAACACTAAGCACAGTGGAGAGTGGTACTGGGTACCCTGCCCAAGTGTGAATGAATCTATAAAAAAGTACAAATGGAATAACACCACACTGAGATGGGAGCTGAGTGGTGGGATCAGTCTTCAGTTCTGTTTATTTTCCCACCGTGGACACACTATCTCTGATGGGATTACAGGTCACACCAGAAGTGAGAGCCAGGGAACCGGCCGTCCGCCTCAGATCTCGGTTTCAGTTTCCCTCCTCATGCTACATTAGCGGAAACTCTCCAAAGACCGTGACTGAGAATGCTTCAGCTGCTTTGAGAGGAGTCAATATGACACATTTTTATTGATCTACGCACAGAATTCCGAAAAGTCTGAAAGTAGTTCCTTCAGGTGAGCACAATGAAACAACAAAACGGAGTATAATACAAGATAAAGTTCAGAGAAAAAAAGCAAATATTCCCATCATGCACATTTTTTTTTCATACTGTATTACTGTGGAGATATTCAGATAGTTTACTTGAAGAAATATTGCATTTTTATGTATATTTTGTGCACGTTTTAGTTGGTCTCTTTTCATGAAATATCTATACTATCCATCCAAACTGTTGAGTTTGTGATACACGTATGTGTTTTCACAATAGCATGTTTGTCTCTAAATTGTACAAAACCACCTGTTCCTACTGGAAACAATACACAACAGCGATACTTCAGGTGTGTCTTTTCACAAAGTTCTCAGTAAACTCAAGCGATCACTAAAGGCTGATGAATTATATAACAGGTGCATTATTTCTATAATATGATGCATATTGTAAGAAGTAAGTTGGTGGATGTATACGCCAGAAAAGCTTGTGTTTGACAACAATGCAGTCTTATTACTTTTTCGGTTGTAGTCAGATACCCTTGCATCAGAGCAACTCATATCCTGTTAATTGTTTGATGCATTCCTTCCTTCTTATTCCAATATGAGAACCACTGCAAAGGGGTTTTGCCTAACCCATCTTTTCAGTCGCAAAGCTTTATGTGTTTGCTCGCCATCACGTTGAGAACTTTTGTTTTTTTTGAAGAGGGAATCAGTAGCAATACATTTTTTTTCTTAGATAAATGTAAAGAAAAAAAAAAGCTCAGCAGTCTGAGGTAAAAAAAAATTTTCCTGAAGAAGAGAAAAACATAACTCTGCAGGTCCAACGAAAACAGGAAACTCACTGCTGGTAGCTGATTTTAAAGTTCCCCACACCCCCGTCATATTTGTTCCCTTCACACTCTCCTCTTTGGTACTACAGCTATTTGCATAACTGTTCAGACCTGACAGTCACCCCCTGCTTCTGCCCTACTTCCAGTCTGTCAGCCTAATGCTTCCCAGCACTCTGTCTTTGTGGCAGCTCTTGTTGTTCCGGGAGCATCAAATGATCAACATATTAAACTGGGAGGACTCTTGTCTATTCTGGTCTGGTCTTCTGCCTCACAACTGAGGCCCTGGACTGAAATCCATTTAGTGCGATGGCCCCAATTATGGATATCGGCTGGGGCCTGTCATGGTTTCCTACTTGTTGTTTCACCAGTGTTACGGGGGGGCTTTATGTTGTGGAACACCGAGAGTTGGAGAGATATGATCTCTGTGTGTATTGTGGTGGAAGAATAGGGCTGTGGGATCTGATACTGTGGAAATGACAGGGCAGTCTGATGTGTCAGACTCTCACGGGACGGCAGACACAGTGGAGAGAGACTCTGGTGGGAAAGTGCTGAGGTTTCACTCCGAGAGTGTTGTGTGGGTGTTATATGTATTGTGCCATTTGTCTTTTCTTTTTTCTCTTTTTCAGAAGATCAGGGTGACTTGTGGATTTAGATGCTTACAGCCTCAGTGAAAAGGTTACAGTTTAAAATGTGAACCAACTGGAACAATGTTAAGTTGAAAAAAAAGACAGTTTCCCACAGACTGCAATCGGATGAAGCGTTCTACTTTGTGATTTGTCACTGTCATTTTGTCATAGTTGCTGTCTCCTGTATGGGGTGTAGCTCAGTGGTACAGCAATTAACTGCAGTTTTTAAAACTAGATCTCCCAGAGAAAACCCACCCAAGCATGGCCATGAATATGCTGACTGCTTGGGATTCTCTTGCTGTGAGGCAACAGCGCTAACCACAGAGCCGCTCTAAAACCAGTGATGCCAGCTGACAGAGGAGTCGTGCACCAATGCATTATTAGCATCGAAATCCAGCTTGTCTGGAACGATTTTTATGATTCCCTCTTTCCGGTGGCTTTGTGACCAAATAAAAACTCCCTTTTTGATCTCACACAGAGGGTCCTGTCATTCGATCTGTTAACCAAACCTCTGCTACCTCTTTTTCCAGGCCTTTGGATTTTGTGGAGACTTCCTCCAGGCTGAAAGGAAACTACCACTGAACAGTTGTCATTGGGGAAACCTTAATATCTCTAAGATGTCCTGATCCCCTGAGCTTTTTTCACAATATTCACCTCTGATACTACAATACCTCACACGGCGCAACGGCAGATGCTTGGTCATCTCTGCATTATTCTACATCTGTTGCTGTTTATGACTTTTAATGAATGTTTACTCTGCAGCCAAAAGTCTATTAGCAGCTAGAAAGAATAAACACCCCCCTTTAAATTTCACAGTCTACAAGGAATCAGTCTTTTACGTGTTGTTTTTAAGACTTGTGAGGATTTTCGTTCATGTTTTTGTAATGCAGAGCGGCAAAGTTCAGGCTTTTTGTTTACCGGGAGTGAACTCTACAGGGAGGAGGGTGATATACAGCAACATGAGGGACTGGGCAAATTAAGGAGCCATGACAATGAAAAGCAGATGTGACTGCTGGGAAGTGAAATGACTTCACTGCCATGTGAAAACATTAGACAGTGCAGCAAATAGCAGTTAATTGTTGAAGACACTTGCACCACTAGCTGAAATCATCTAATTTAATGCATGTATGAGACATTTATTTTCTCTGCATATCTCAGGCTCACAAACTTAGTTTTTATGACCGGCTACTACCCTTAAAGTAGTATTTACATAACTTTGGGGAAAAAAGTAGCTTTCTTACCCAGTTAGATAGTACTAGTGGAAACTTCAGAAGTTTTTCCTCTGTAAAATGAGTAAATTTGCATAATTTAATATAGACAAATGCATCGGAAGTAAAATTTTGTTCTTTTGATTGCTTTGTTGGAATGCAGTTGTCTCATTTTCTCATTATTTTTTCAGCGTTGTAAGCTCTTTTAGTTTCATGATCTGATAATAGCTATTAATATCAGGGAGCTGGTGTTAACTGATAGCTGGATGGCTCGGTATTAAAGGATGAAGCTTGCAGTAATAAGGCCAAGTACGGGTTGCCACATGGCATGGTTTGAACATGCCACCTGTCAGGAAATCCTGCATGATTATGGATCCCACAAACACACACTTTCCTCCCAGACTGGCCACCATGGTCAGCGGAGGGAATCTGTTCTGTTTTTGACTGGGATTAATTCCTGGCACCGTCACTGGTTCAGCTCCAGCCGGGAAACAAGAGCAGCTTCCATCCCACAGGGCAGCGGTTTATCTCCTGTTGTGGGTCCAACTGGGCTGATCCTCTCATATTAAATGGATTAGCAGAGGCCTTATTCTACTGTCAGTAGGATTGTAGAATTTGGGCTTTTTTTCCCCCTCCCAAACAGTTAAAAAGCAGTGATTTTGAATCATGTATTTATAAAATCTGAATTTAAAACTGTGTACACTGTGTGCTTTTCTTTGAGGTATTTCTGCAGACTAGTGTCAGAAACATGATTTTCACCTGATCTCCCTAAGTGCCAGTCGTGTTTAGCCCCCGTTTAGTCGTGTTTAGTCCGTGGGAAACTGCAGCATTAGTGCTGCTTACAAGCCTTTTGATTTCCCGTGGGAGACATCCATGACAGAGGCAGGTTACTTTGGCACCCAAAAGCTGCATGGCATGAATGCGATCGAACAGATCATATTGAGCAAATTTAGGAAAAACTCATATCAAGGCTGATCGGCAGATAGTCACTAAACATTGTACGCAATCACAACTTTACATCTCTTTTATGATGGCCACTGCACAGTTTTTATCAACATACTGTCCACTTTCTGGAAGACTGCACTTTAACAACAGATAGCCTGCTGTTAGATCTCTGCCAGTCTTCAAGTAGATTCATGAAAGGTGCACCTCCCTGTCTGTTCTCTTTTATATTATTCTCCTTCAGGCAGCCGACTGAATCAGCCTCACGGGTTTCCATACAGGCGCCACTCTGATCACGCAGTTTAATAGGAGGCGATGTCTGACCGAGCTGAGATCAAGCTAGCCACAAACAGCCCTGACCCTGGAACACAATGCCTGGAAGTCAAGAACCAGGCTCTGTCAGCCTATTTCAGGCCAACAGTGTTAACATGATCTTTACAGTGTTCTTGCTGTAATGAGGAATTTGTGTCACTTGACAAAAAAGGCAGATAGTGGGTGTATTGTTTTTTTTGCCCTTGTTAGTGTCATTTAGTTTTGCTTTGTCTGCTAAAAGTTCCCCATCCACTGAAATATGTTTTTTAAATTACTATTCCACTTTTTGACCTTCAATGTTCAAAATGATGTATGCACGGCATTTAAGGGTTGGATCATAAGAATTGCCAAAACTGAGAAGCCCAAAGACTCCAGTGGAATGGATTTTCAGCAGAGTAGGGAACATCTTGTGAAACTCCATATGTAGCCAAGCTTTATATATCCACTGTTTGTCAGTGATTTTGACCACTGAAATTGGATCTTTTGTTTTTCTTAAATAGTTAGTCATAAACACTAGACTCTTTCAAGCAAAGGGCGGAGAGAGAGAGAGAGAGAGAGAGAGAGAGAGAACAAAAAAAGAAAAGTAGGCAAAAACAGGAAGGAGAAAAAGGGTTTTCAGAAGTTTCAGGAATTTTACTTGGTGACAAACTTGGCTTGACCACACTGAGCTAGACCTTAAAGGTTGGAGTCTGGAACGATGCTCATCAAAAGCTAACATGGTCGAAACTTCCAAATGCATCAATGTAATTCAGTTCAACTCAAGTGCATCTGCAACTACATAAAAGAAATTTGACAGTATATAAAAATATAAAATAAAGCTTAGGTTATATCACCCTGATTTCTAGCAGTTTTGGCACTGTGATCTACACCAAACCACCCCCACCTTATCATGGACTGAGATGGGCCTGCTATTATTAAAGTCTTATGTCCATGCATTGAGGCTACACTTACTTATAGGCCCTTTCCCACAACCTCGAGGCACCTTGGGGGAAGTCATCCATGCATAACTGTGTTCCTTATTCAAAGGCTGAATGTAGAAGTTGTCCCAGAGGTTGGCTGCTGCAAGTGCGGCATTAGCAAAGCACATGCTCGCCTTTCAGAGGGAAACAATACTGCCCTTTGTGTCGGGCCACAAGTGTCTATTTTGATTTAGAAGGGGATCTCACAAGTGGATAGACGATGAGGGGACTTACAGGAACAACACACAGGATACGTCAAGGACAGCATGCTACCAGAAAATTAACAAGTCCTCCAGCTATAAAACAAAGTGTGCTTTTCTGCAACATTTAAAAACAGCCACGCTCCACCACGTCTGATATCAGAGGAGATATTATCAGCTGCCTGAGATGGAAAGTAACACTGTCTGCAGCTGCTGTGACAGGTTGAATTTATCTGTATTTTTAACTTGCATAACAGATTCTATTGGGCCAGTCACAGATGTCAAAATAAGAGCTGACTGTAATGAATAGAGGAAACTACTGGATTCCTTTACCCTGTAAACAACAGGAGAAAGCATGACAGCCAAAGCATCCTTGCATAGCTGATAAATGTCATGATCATACTTTTTTTTTTGTCTTTGTAATTGTAGCGATCTTTAAACTTTGGGTGTAGAAGTAAAATTCAGTCTTCAAGTTAAGCAATAAAGTGTTGTCTTCATCTTCATCCCCCTTCTTATGGCCTCTTCACTGGTTTATAAATAGCAATGACCCATCTTTAAATAGGACATTACTTTGTCTATTGTCTTTCCATGTCTGTGCTGTCCTGATCAGTGATGCTGAAGATATGCAGTAAACATCCTCTGACCCACCTAACCCAGGACTCCAATGCATAAACTCCCTGTTATTAAACCTTAGTTACATTACTAAATTCTCTGTGTGGTTAAAAACAAAAGCAAAAACAAATGAGCCAGTATTTGCTTTCTGTTTTTAGCACAAACTATTGGCCATATAGCTTCATTTATATCTTTATAGTAGTATATATATATATATATATATTTAGAATTAAATATTAAAATAATGCATCAAGGACAAGAATAATCATTTTAAGTAGCTTACTGCTTACTTCCTGAGACTCTAATCCCTCATACAGGAGTTAGATTCTCCATTCCTCATACACGGACATGACATTTTGTCTTTTCTTTACCTTCTTAGCTCCATCTACTTTGTTTATTTTGGACAAACTAAGTTTCAGTTTCAAAATCCACTGTGGTGATGTACAGAGGCAAAACTGCAAAAACTGTGCCATTGTCCAAAACCTGTACTTTCTCAACTCTAAATAGCACACAGTAAAACATCATCTGGTGAGCATATAGAAGGATTTAGTAGCTAAAAAGATGAGCAAATTCACTTTCAGGAGGTAGTTAGGAACACAAACTGAGCTAGAAAGAAAGTAAGAGTTAATATGTACTTAAACTGGCCTTTAAGCCAGAAGAACAACTGCAAATGAATGAAAATGCTCTTCCAGAAATGCTGGGTGACTAAGGTTGGGATTATTCGAACTTGCAGATAAACAAGCAGGCAGCTGTGGACACCATGAAAGGATAATTATTTCTGACTAATTTTTTCAAGTCTACATGGATTCTGCCCTAAGGACAAAGTTTTTCCAATAAAATGGATAAACTGGCAGGGTATGAAAAGCAGAATGTGCAAACACAACAATGGCACTTGTGGATCAGAAGTTAAAAAAGAAAATTATTAAGGGAAAACCAAAAAAAAACATGAACCATGTGAAATAAAAAGAAAAATAGCATCAGACAAAATACACAATCAAATAAAAACAGTATTTGTTTAAAGATATACTTTAGTGGAGCTTTTCTTTTGAATGTTGTCTGGTATTAGGCTCAAATTTGAATAAAACATGGATAGAAACTTTATTTTTGCCAAGTCTTGCTTTAAGAACAACGTCCATTTTGAACCAGTGCTTCCTCGTAAAATAGTTTTCTTTAAGTTTGTTGAGATGGTAAAGAGGAGAAAAAAATACCTGCTGAATGCAGTAAATAAAACATGCCTAGACATGCCTTCTCTTTTTAACATGATTAGGCTCAGCATCAGACTGTTTAAGAGTAGTCCTTTAAAGGAAGTTTAGGGGTTTGGAGCTTGGGGGTGCACTGGAGTGGTGGCTCCCTATTCTTCTCAGTACCCTGCTTTGCATTTTCATTGGTATGAAGGCCATCTATCAGGATCCCCTATAGGCCTTTTCAGAGCCAAATAAAAGGATCACTGTGGACAGACCTGTCTGTGGGTTGCCCAGACATGGGAGACAACAGATGTGTTAAATGTAGCTCGCTCCCCCACAAAAAGCCCGGAGAGCTGGGGCTGCATACTCTCTAATGGAGAGGCAGCTTTATGTTAATTGCTGAATGGAGTCAGTCGAAGTTGCTGTGAGCTTTTGGTGAGCATGTTCAAGGAATCCCACATCATAAAGAAATCCTCACTTCCCTCCACTTTCAGGAAGAAAGCACTACAAAGAAAAGGCCATAAAATAGTTGCCGGGGTCTGTAACTGAACGGCAGCATTAGATCCTACAAAAACCCACCATGTAACTTTATCTGGGTGTAAAACTACGGCTGGATTGTGTTTCAAAAGAGACTTGGATCAATATGACTTTAAACCAGGGGGTGCTGCACTAAGCCACAAAGAATCAATATGGCAATTCTTTGTGTGATATTGTTTACTTTTGTTGTGGTTATGAGTGTTTTACAGTAAATGCTGTTTTGTAATAAAGTAATTACACATAAAGGAGATAATGATTGTTGAATGCTGTTTTCAGCTGCTCCCATATTTCCCAAGGGGTTGCCACAGCAGATGGATCCAGATATTTGATTTGGAAATTTTTTTTGGAAAAATGCTTTAAAGTCTTGGAACTTTTCCAAGTATTGAAGTAGAAGGTTAACGCCCAATTTCTTCACTACGATTTGAATTTTATAAAGGAATAAGTGTTATCAGGAAGAAAAAAAACTCTATTATGTGGAATGGGAGCACAAATGCAGTAAAATAAGTTGAATTCTAATTTGACTAAGGTAGAGGTGGACAATTCATTGCTAAATTAAAAAATCTGCATGCCATTGCTTTTCCACCAAAAAGCAAAAACAAATAAAAAATCATTATGCACGGGCACAGCTATTGAAACTGGTTTAAAATATTTAATTATAATGTTTTGCTAATGCAAATTAAGGCATCTATAGCTTTAAAAAAAGATAATAAAAGAAAAAGTGCAAATGCAACAGATGTCTACAAAGTGACTCAGTAAAATCTTTGCACACAATAAAGTGCAATACTCCATCTTAGTTCATTGTATTTTTTATTTATATAGGTCAGGAACTGGTTTAAATAGTAAGGTAAAGAGCCTACAATAGCATGAATGACAAAGGTCTGAGTTCTTAGTGATGGTGGGAAAGAAGAGCTGAAAGCAGCACCATCTGAGACTAAAGGGACCACAAAAATGTCCCTGCATGCAAAAATAATCAAATTGTAGTTATTAACTGTTTATAAAAAATATATAAAACTAATGATATCGGTGATTCTGACCCCAGTAGTACTTCTTATCACACTTTTTTTTAAAATAAATTTTGTGGTTTCACAAGACTCTCTTATTTTGACTCAGTGCTTTGGTTGGAGATAACAATAGAAAACATGGCTTCTAGTACGATAGCAAGCTGTGAGAGCTTGCTGCTGTTTCCCTGCTGGGGCCACGCTTACCTCCTGTATTCCTGTGGGAATCAGGATAATCCTTGGTATCGCACCCTTTTGTCATAACATTAGTGTTTCATTTTTTTTACCCACTATATTTTATACATACTTAGCTTCCTTATTCATAGCAACATGTTGTATACCTTATATTAAAGCATATATAAGATATTGGAAACTTTGTTGGTGTTACTACATTTAGAAGGTTTAAATTCAATTTCTGCATCCTAGGACCCTTTGTGACACTGAAGGAGGAGGAACAAAGGTTCCTGCATCAAACCCTTCGGTCTAAACAATGGCAGCTTGGCGTGGTTAGCCTGAGGCGAAGCCATCTGCCACTAAGAGTGGAGTCTCTTTGTCGGCTATTGTGGAATGTGGAAGCAGATTGATGAGGGCCGGGTGATTCCTTTAGGCCCCGATGAGGCAGCAGGCAGCACAGAAATCCGAACAGACGCCACTGGGAACTCCCTCTCCTTCTGTCTCCACAGCAGTCACATGATGGAGCAGCCAGACACCAAAACCTGGAAACATGAAAAGGGAAAGTGTTTTCAGAGGCTGATGTAATGTGTTAGATAAATCAGTACAACTTGTGTTCTCAAAAGGCATTCCTGGAAAAAGGCTTTACTTTGATCCATTGCAGTGATAGCTTGAAGGAAAACGAGAAGAATGAATTTTCTTCTCTTTGCTTCTTTCTCCTCTGCTATGTGGTGTGGTGGACCAGGGCTGGAGCCCTGCAGGTCATGTCCTTGCTGGGATGATGGCCTCTAACCCTCTCAGCAGGTGTGTGTGGATGGCCTTTATTGAGAAAGGCCTGTCCAGAAGCTCTGCAGCTTTTGGAGTGGGTGGCTCAGTGAGGGGGGACAGGGCAGATGTTGTGTGTGAAATCCCCCAGGGAAAGTGTGCCGCCATCGAGGGAAAGGGTCAGGGCAAAAGGGCGGATCTCTGACACAACCAATACAGCAGGCAGCTATGGTTTCCATGGCAGCCTTCTTGCATCACTAAGCCGTCTGTTGTCTGGGACATAAAATGGCAATTTAGGCTCTGGGATCTCTGGCAAAACAAGGCTTTATTTTGTTTCTGGTTGCAGATATTCTGCAGAACTTGGTTCAGAACCACAGGCAAGATCAGGTTTACTTTTGAGTAATTTTGCAGATACAACAAATATGAAGTGACAGTGAAACAGGAAAGCAGGACTCCATGAAAACAAGCAGATGTAAAAACAAGACTGTTGATGGTATATTGTTTAATAGTTATTTAAAGCTGTAGCAGCCTGAGAGGATCTTTATTTACTATTCAAAGCATTCATCATTTTTAAAAATAATTTTTACAGTTCAATTTTCTGTATGTGACTGTGTGAGTGTGAGTGTTTTTCTTGCATACTTTTCTGTACACCACACAAACATGAAATCTTTATCTATAAACAGTCACTATAATAAGAAACCTTAACGTCTGGAGATGGTTTCAACTGGGAGAACAGCAAAGCCACAGGGTGCTGCAGAAAAGGCAGAGATAAAAAAGCAGAGCTTGTTGTTCTGACAGTTTACTGTGGCTTGACTGTAAGTCATTTCCTTTGAGGTGATGGCTACAGAAGAATGCGACTTTTTGTCTAAGTCTTTGATCAGATCCTGGCTTCATCATCTTATCTCATCAAATGGGCAATAAATCATTCGCTTAACTGAGTGAAAGGCAGCCCAATGATCCTGCTAAGCTAATCACATCTTTATTGCAACTTTAAGGGAATTTTTTGTTCTTTAGCTAAAATCCTTGGACAGGATTATATGTCATATTATGATAACATGTTACTCCAAAGCTTGTTAAAGACAATTTATTGCAGAGAGTTAAACACAATTACAACTTTTATCAATCTTTAACATCAAAGCAACATTGACTATGAACCTCAAAAGTCTTACAGTGCTGAAATGAAGAAACCACAAAGTATACAGCAGCATAAAGAGCTTTGTTCTTCTCAAAGGCTCCTCAAATAAAGAGCCAGCTTGAGTTATAAATGGCTTGGGGAAACAACAGACATTACAAATAATTAAGCGGAAGCATTTTTAAAGATGGCATTGCCAGCAGAAACCTTACAACAGTTTAGTTTAGTTTTGGCTTCCTTTTTTTTTCTGCTGAACCTTGTATGTAATAAACCACTGGGCTAGGGGGTCCCTGTTTTCATACAAAGGACCTCTTCTGCAACAGTGCTCGTAGGCCAAATTCCTGCATCTTATACAAGAGCTATCAGTCCTGTGATGCATGACATTTGTATAACATTACCAAGGTCACAGCGTAGACTGGAGTGGGTCAGGACTCTGGACAAACTGTGGACTTCAGCTGGCATGAAGGAAGCACAGGTCAGAGTACACTTAGATATGCATCTTAAGCCAATGCTTGGCCACAGTGACTGAAAAAGGGCCCTCGCTGTCAATGGCCAACGCTCTATAAAGCTACTGTTGAAGAACGAAAGGAACAGTCTCAGAGGATAAAAGAAATGTCATACAATATCAGCAGATGCATCAAAGGGTTCAAAAGACAATTATTCTGTTCAGAAAACATGGAATAAATTCATTACAAGCCTTTTTAACTCAATAATGCCATAAAACATGGCAAGTATGGGAGGTATATTAGCCCGAGAGTTATTCACAATGGTGGGAGTTTTAGATAAGATAAGATAAGATAAGATAAGATAAGATAAGATAAGACTTTATTGATCCCACGACGGGGAAATTTTTGCGTTATGCTGATCTTGGAATAAATTATATAATAATTCTATAATATAATTAAATAATTATATAATAGATTATGGCGCATGGCCTGTATATGAAAAATGAATGGCTTCATTGTCACCTACAGGTTAGTGAAGGCCTGTTGTGAAGTCTAAAGCTGACTAGTTTCTTGGTGTTTTAAAACGTGGCCCATGATCTGATGAAAATACTGCGCACTCACAGGCAAACAGCTACTCGGTCACGTGATAAATTTTACTCTACTGTTTTTGTTATTCTCTTGAACTTTAACGGAGGACTCTGTTTTACAAGGCTATAAACTCATTAGGAAAGAGTTGGATGGATGGCAGTGGTTTAAAAAATGTAATTTTTTAGGTCAAGTTTCAAGTTTTAAGTTTGGAGCCATTTTTCTGCTAGCCAAAGCTGGATTCCATCGACAAAACAGTAACATTAAAAAATTACATCAGAAGCACAAAGGAGATGTAAGGTCTGGACTCCAACAATAGAGTTTGACATCTGTTAAAGATTAAAATGTCTCAACAAAATATCATAACCATTCAGCTGTTGGTAATATATTCTAATCTAGGCCAAAGTGGTTGACCGACTGACAGCCTGAGGTTCTTATAAATACAGTCATGTCCCACTGTCACTGAAAATTGAAATACACATGAGGTGACAAAGAAAATGGACATGGAGAAATTTAAGCCTGAATTAGTTTTTCAAGATTTGGTTTACAATAACTTTATCTGTGGATTATGTGGTACAGGAATTTGGGCAAAAACTATGTGAAAGGAAACTAAATAATTACATTTACAGGGATTCAGAATTTAGGGAGTGATAAACAAGATTAATTGATGAAACTCTGACTTCCTCTCTTCCATGCAAAGACAGAAGATAAGTATCTGTATCATCAACTTATGCCAGAAAGGATACAGGTACCGCCAGGCCTCCACGAGCCAACACAAACATGGAAACTTCTTCACTGTCAGAGCAGAGGTGGAGGGAGGAGACCTTCCCTCTGATTAGCTGGAAAGGGTCATCATCCCCTGACATCTCTTTGTCTCTGCAGTATTGACGGAAAGATCCCGATTTCCCAGGTCACTACCGCTGCTTCATTGGTCTTGGCCAGAGTTTGCCTGACGTGTCTCAGTGTGAACTTTGATGAGAACATAGTCACATATCCAGGAAAGGCGCACATTCGAGATTTTGCCTTTGTAGTCGGTGTGTTGTAAATACCATCCAGGAATAGCTTTTCTTGTGATATCACCAAAAAAAGTTATGGCTACAGAAATGCATCGGGCTTATTGTTGTGTTAGCATTTAGCAGATATTAAATCGGTACAAACACAGTATGATAAGTATTATAAATGTCTCTTTCCTGTCCCACACAGTAGTGAGGGGTTTACTTTTACTCTCAATATATTTAGCATCTGAGGATGGTGTCCGTGTTTCAGCCATGAAAAACATGACATCAGCCAGCTTTAGCCTGCGGACTCAGCAACATCCTGGAAAAAACATGATACAGGCCACGCAAATAATCACAGAGGGATATCATATATTGAAATGCCATACATCAGTCGGACAGTCTTCAAAGGGTTTAAAGACTTTACACTTGCCAAGTCATGCCTTAACGTTGCATATGGAGTCCTCTGTAGATGAAAAATGACAGTTTAGAGCAGTAATCTTTCTAATTATACTCTTTTATATGGGGTTTACAAGACTTTGCAGCAAGGTCACCCCAAAGACCACATTTTACAATAATTCTTAAAATCCTGCGGTTTCCTAAGTGTCATTCCATCCTTTCTTGTTCATGAGTTGTAGTAGTGTAGAGTTCTGCAGTTTGTAGAATTTTCCATATGCCGAGCCTTTAAAAGAAGGCTTTTTGAGATGATTCCCTAGGCGTTATATCCCAATCAGAATCCCGTGTGTGTGTGTGTGTGTGTGTGTGTGTGTGTTGGCGTAGATTAGAATAACAGGACAAACACTGAGTTGGATGTGAGCCACCCAACTCTGACCTCCATCTGTGCAGTTTCCTCTCCATTCTCCCTGGGTGGGACTCCCCCCAGGAGGTCCAAACTTACACATACCTACTGTACCCCAATCATGTCTCCCATAGTGCAATGCTGTGACCTCTTGGACTAGCTGTAGTGTTTCTCAGAGTGCCATGGTTGGGGACCTTGATAGTTGTAATTTTGTTGCAGTTGGGCTACTGCCAACAGAGATATGAATCTTCAGTCATGGTGCAGGAAATCAAAAATAAACTGTAGAACACGCTGAATTAGTGGGACCGGCTAGATAATCCACTTTTATCATAACAATTAAGTTAACAGACTTGTTTCTCAGAAAACATCTAGTGTTGACATCATTTATATCTGAGGAACATCATCTTAACACAAGACTTTGTGGGAAATGAGCTGCAGCAACCTTCGAGGCTAAACAATGAAGCAAAAGAATGGCAAAGAGGCAAAAACTTCCTTAATCTTTTATCAGCAGGGAACCATATATGGTCAAATGATTTGCAGCATGGCGATAGAAAATGTAGGGGTAAAAAGTCTCATAATACCCTACAATAACACTCCAGGCTTGAAAAATTTGTATTTCCACATATGCTCTATAAAGGCTTGAGTCAGAGTTACAGCAGAAAAAAGAAGAATGTTTAAAAATCACTTTTGTTTCTATAGTGAATATATCCCATCATAACAAACAGCGTACTAGAGCCGATTTACTTTAATAAATAACCAGTTTAATATTTATTAAGGTTTAAAACTGTGTGCACGCGGGTTTTATATGCCACTGGTCACCAGGGGCTGAAGCCTATTGATCTGGATTCACAAACCAATCAGTGATGTCATGGTGACTCTGTATCAGGGGTAGGCAGTCAATTTTCTTAAGGGGCTACATGAGAAACTATGAGATACTACTGTCATGGGCATCAATAAGCTAAACTCGGTTCTGTTCAATATTAATTTTATTACTTTATAAACTGCTACTGTCAAGAGTAGATGTTACAACTAGGCCCTATTTGTGGCCCATTGAGAAAATTAATTGGCCACCCCTGCTCTATGAGGGTATGAACCGATGTTTTATTGGCTGCTTTAATTTGAACTAAGAGTGTGATGAAAAAGATCAAAAGACACTGTTAAAAATAGTTATTTGATTTCAAGTAAAAAACGAGAACTAATGAAAGAGAACTAACGAAAAAACTGCAAAATTGCATCATTTTAACCCAAACATCCCAGACACCTGTATTAAGTGTGGAGTGGATAGGGCTCTTTGTTTCATTGCATGTGGGAGTGCCCACATGTGAAAGTCTTTTGGGAAAAGGTTACAAATTGTTAAGCCAAAGTATTGGTGATGTGATTCCACTTGATCCCAAACTATGTATTTTAAATTTATACCTAAACAATTTTGTACCTGATGCAAACATTAGAGCTCTGTTAACGATCGGACCTTTGGAAGCCAAGCGATGTATTGCTAGGTGTTGGAAAGATCAAAAAATATGTGGACTATCTCAGTGGCTTAATGGACTGACGTCTATACTAACTCTGAAAAAAATAAATTATGCATTAAGAAACAAACTGGATAAGTTTTGGGCCATATGGTCAAAATTCTACAACTTTTTGGAGAACTGCAACGTACACATTGTGGACGGCTTGAAGTGCTAATTTGATATGTCTGTCCCCCCCTCCCCTTTCTGTCATGATTTGCTTTATTCTTGTCTCTATCATTATGCCTTTTGTCATTATTTTATCTTATGTTCATGGTGCATTATGTAAAACTTGTTAAAACCAAGAAATAAATGTGTCAAAAAAAAACAAAACAGGCTCACTACAGCCACTAAGAGTGAATAGTATTGAACTCTCACTAAATGATATATTTTTCATCTCTGTTCACAAGTTTCTGGATTTCTTTTTTTTTATAAGACTAAGACTGAACTTTATTTTTCCATGTTTGGCGATGTTCACATTCTGTTTAACTTGTTGGTTTTTTGAAGAAGTGGTGCAGACTAATGAAGCAGTCTAGTGCAAAAAGTTACAAATAGTTGTTTGAAATTAAAGTTGTTTGTTTAAAACAAAAATTACTGAAGAATTCATTGTGAATGAGTTTATTATCTAAATAAATTTGCAGCTAGGCTTTTCTGTCACTGTTTTGTTTAGATGGGGCGTGAAAATATTTTTTTTCTGCCATGTGGGGAATGATGTAAAATGTTTGAGAACCACTGAACTAGTGGAACAGTGGGAGTAAAACTACACATAATGCATACGGACTAAAGGTTGTCACAATAAAACAGAAAACATACAAGGGAAAATAAACAGTGACTGTATCTACTCTGGTCAAAAATCCACGCTTCGTACTGATTTCCACAATTCCCTTTTATTCCTCTCACAATCATGGAGCACCGTGAAAACTAGAAGCAAGTAAAATAATATCAATAGTACATATGACATCCATCTCAGACACTTATTTCTTTTAACAAAGTGCACAAGTGCTTAACAAATTAACCAGCATAATTTTGTACCGTGTACGCCTTGTAAACCAGCAATAGAAAAGTCCACCGTGTTATTGTTCTGTCTTGTCTGTCTCGCTCACAACTTCCGGTTCCCGCGACTCACGGAATAGGTAACTACTCCACGATCATTTTAACAGAAACATTCTTTGTAAGAAAAATTTATCATTGGACTCATAGATTATCTTTTTCCACTGTAAGTGTACACAAACATGAATACTAAATAAAGGAAAACAATTAGAAAACAATCCGGTCTTTAATTCTGACGTCATTAGCCGTGTCTGGGCCCAAACTCCACTTCAGGTCCCAAAGTCAAACGATCACTGCAGCATCACTGAGAGTTGAAAAACTGTCTAAACTATTTCATCTATAATAAAATGATATGTGTGGCTGCTCTACCAGGTGTAACAATTAAGTTTAACATCCAGGCATCCATGAAAACAGAATTTTTTTAATTTAACGGAGTTAGAAGTTAGCAGGGAGTTAGCTTGCTAGCTTCCATCTAAATATAATATACCATGTTCTGACTGAGAGAATTCTGAAACAAATTAAGACGTACAGCTCTTCTATCACTTCCGACATAGATGAAGACAGGAAAGTAAACAGCATTCCTCTAAATGCGGCTGACAAATGCATCCTCCTTTTCCCCAGATTTGAAGGATGGGTCAGGTGTATCCTTTGTGGCCCACCATATCCCAGAATTCATAGCGTGGCCCAGCCAATTCCAGTTTCCAACAATGGCGGCAGCTACTAAGTTTTAATATTACTCTTATTATGTCTTGATGCATTCTCAATCATCCAGGAAAGTAAATCTCCAAAAGTTGATTCTGTTCATCTGGACGTAGCGTTTTGTGGGAGAAACGTTTCGTCACTCATCCAAG
>VUQG01034946.1:0-17324 GCA_015106755.1 Etia nguti
AGAACATGCAAGCGGGCTGAAAAACCTGGGGCTGCACGGCGTCAAGGCGTTAGCATCGTCCAACCCCACGCACGGGGCGATCCGCGTTAACGCGGCAAATCTCCATTAGCAAGTTAACGCGGTTATGACGTTAATGTCATTTTAACAAGATTAACGCTGACAGCACTAGTTTTAATATGACTTTGGTAAGCTACGAAGCCGCACCGCTTGATGGATTGTCAGAGCATTACAGCTACCGTAGTCAGGAGCCTCGCGGAGTAATACGTACTGTGCTTCAACATAATATTACCGTATTGTGTGTGTATAACCTCTTTTTAAGTTTTGTGGATATTATACATGGTTATGCTCAGGATATGTCGGCCCATTTCCACTGGAAATGCCTTTTGGTTAAACTGTCAGCAAGGAATTTGCATTTGCACTGTTAAATTTTTATACAGCTTTAATGCACATAAAAAACAGCTGCTTGTTTAAGTGAAAATAAATTGATGGGGTTTTTTGCACTAATAAAGTTGTGGAGTTGTAAAGTATTTTGTCTCGCGTCAATTATATCGTCAGTTATATCGTTATCGCAAATTTTTCAAATATATATCGTGATAAATATTTTTGGCCATATTGCCCTGCCCTAAAACCAAGTACATAATTTCATGGAAATGGTATTCCCTTATGGCTGTGGCCTCTTCCAGCAGGTTAATGTGTCCTGCCACAAAGCACAAATGTTTCAGGAATAGCTTTGAGGAGCATAACAACAACTTTGAGTTGTTGATTTGACCTCAAAATCTTCCACAGATCTTCAGAGCTTAAAAAAAAGGCGACTGGACTTCTTTAAGTTTGTTGAAGACATTTCACCTCACATCCAAGAGGTTTTTCTTCGGCTCTAAAACCAGAAGGTGTCCCGGGTATTCAAAACGTATTGAGGATTATTATAGGAGACCCACCGTTAAAAATTTGTGTCATCACATGAGCCAAGGTGTTATAAGAGGTGAAATGCCTTCAACAAAATTAAAGATGTCCAGTCATCCTTCTTTTTAAGATCCTAAGATTACAATGACCTGGATGATTGAGAACCTACCAAGACATATTCCCCAGATCTCAGTCCAGTCAAGCATCTGTGGGGTGTGTTGGACAACAAGCCAGATCCACGGAGACCCCACCTCGCATCTTACAGGACTTAAAGGATCCGTTGTTAAGTCTAGCTCACATAAGCGTCAACTGAAGAAGGTCTGACCCACAGTGATATTAGTGTTGTAGGTTGCATGAAGTAGAGGTGAGAGAATAACCTCAATCCAACAAAAACAACAGATTATGTAATGCCAATCATCTTTTTGATTAATGGTTCACTTGGCAGGTGGAGATGTTTTCCTTACAATAAATACTGATGATCATCACTAACTGCCTGAAGCTTGAGTTGCACACAGCATGCTAAACCTGGCATTGTCACTACCATGCCTCAAAGGGCAACACACTTTTGACATTGATTTCTGTTTATGTCATTGTTAGTCATCCTTTTCCCATAACAAAAAAGATATCATAGCAACATCAAGCAAAATATATGTGTATACAAAAAGAACACTAAGATTTTAGAATTTTAGAGGTGAACTTGTGTTTGACACGAACGAGAAAGCAACAGGAATTTAAAAGAATGCAGGACCTGTATTTATCAAGCAGGATCACCGAGGAACCTATGTTTAGCTGTTTTCACAAATGAACCGTAGCCCTGAACTTCTCTTAACTTCACAGAAGAGCGTGGGAGAAGTGACCTCCCACACATGAGCTTCTTGATTTTTTTTTAATTTCTTAAATTAAGAGAAAAGCAAAGTATCCAAAAACAAATTCAATTCACAACAACAGGTTCTCGTGTTTTTCTTCTTGTATACACATGGAAAAAACTGAACACAAAGAGCAGCTAACAATGTCTGTTCATATAAAAAGTATGGGCAAAGTTAGTTAAATGAACAGATATTGCATATGAGTGTTGATCTACAGTGAGAGTAATCAACAAATTCAAGTTTTGATAAAACAGAGCAACCTTTAACTTTTCTACGTCGAGAAATGACATAACCTTCTTCAGCCACAAAGAAATTACTGGGGGATTGAGTGAATTCAAGAGCACAATGGTGCAACGTCTTGTCAACAGGGATGTAGAAGTGAGTATTTTTTGCCTCGAAGACGAAATCTTAAGGGAAACAAATGGAATCCCACAGATGGTGATAAAAGTGTCCATTTGTATCTGGTTTCCCATAGACAGAATCATGAAAAAAAGAAGAAAAACATATGGCTCAGATTGCACAATGCAGCACAACATCTGTCACATTGTTCCAATATACTGGAATAAGTTTTGTTTTTTTGTTTTTTTAGACGTGACTTTTGGAAGTGGGCTCTATTTATTAAAACCTAAACTGCATAATTTGCAACCTAAGTGTGTCGTATATACAAGATGTAAGTGATTTATTATCACTTATCACTTAATATGTGTGACGCGGACAGGTTGTCCCATGGTTGATCAGTGTGGAGTAAAAGAAAAATTGGAACAATACAAAAGGTACAACGTCTAATTAGGCCACAAATAAATGAAGATATGCAGGAAATTCCTGACTTTTCACCCAAAATGCTGCTCCTGCTTTCAGTTATAATTGCTAACACACAGTTGTGTTTTTCTGATCATCTGCTCGCATATGTTTGCTTTTGAATACGCCAATACACACATGCACCACCTGTCAGCTGTGTCCAATATCCCTTGCTTCCTGTTCAACTACTCCCCTGATACGCACTCTGCAGTTTAGTCAACAGCAAAATGTTAAATGTGGTTTGACACTTATTAGTCATTATCATTTAGTTTTAACGCAGAGAACATGAGAAGCTGCACAACAGCAATTTAAACATATCTAACAAGCGATCTGTGGGGGTAGACGTGTAGAGGTAGTAATGGAGGCTACAAGCCTGACTGCTCGTTACTGCATGGGTTACCTGTTGAAGTTCAGGGTCTTACTGCATCTGCTCAGCTTTAACATCACTCTGGGCTCTTTATTAGCTTTGCGTTAGCATGCTGTCTGTGCAGATGTTTACAAAGAGCCGCTGCTGTGTTAGCAATATACTCCTAACACCGCAAAACTGTCGAGTTTTGCACTTCACCAGTGCAATCTTGTCCCTCAGTGCAATAAAAATTACAATAATGTTCACCATTGAAAGGTTATAGACTGTGCTACCATTTTCAAAGGGAAATCAGCTAACTGCAGCACGAATGCACAGATAGAAAAACTGTATGGATGTGTACAGTTATCTTTGCAGATAATTTTAGAATCGTAATGCAAGCAATGACATAATTATGCATTACAGAAAAATGTACAGTAATATGATTACAGTTAACAGTACTTTGTAACCTGTTGTAATCCTGGTACTGTAATGTAGATGTAAATAAGCCTTAATTCAACTTCACCCTGAAAACAGTGATCTATATACTGTCATTAACATGGTCAGCTACCGGTTGAGTTGGCTGTTAAATTTAAAGTTAAACAATGTGAATGTGAAGCAGCTTAAAAACCAATTTTATCAAAACATTTGCCTTTCTTACTGTAACAAGTTTTTTTTTTTTAATGAAAGAATTGTCATGCGCTACTGTGGGGCAGGCAGAGGTAGGACCCAGACACAAAGAAATAAACTAAGGTAGGCAGTTTTATTTGCTTAAACAAAAAAACAAAAAAACCCGAAACATGGCACACGAGGCAATACGCAGCAAACAGGGACGACAAGACAATGACCAGAGGGAGACTGAGGACTTAAATACACACAGGATAACGAGGGGATGGGCAACAGATGGGAACGTAGAAGGAACAAATCAGTCATAACGGGACAGGTGAAGCAAAACCGAACACAGTGCATGTGAGACATGGACTACCAAAATAAAACAGGAAATGCAACACAGAGACAGAGAGCGAGGGACAGCGGGAGAGCGAGGGAGACGTGACGGGTTTGCGAGAACAAAGACGGGACCAAGACAACCAGGACACGAAAGGGAACAGACTAAATGAATAAGTAACTAAGAACTAGAAATGCAAATGATTCAACTAGGAAGCACAAGGAAACTAAACAATACCAAATAAAGACTAAAAAACATGCATCACTACAGTGATAAGTAAACAAGGTTCAAAAGTCCAAAACACATTGGGTCAAAGAGCCAGGACCATGACAAGAATAGGGTTTTGCATCCAGGAAGGTATCAAGAAAAAAACAAAAACAAAACAGTAACTACCCTCATAAGAGCCACAATAACAATAACAGAAAAACAAAGATGTCAAAAAAGATGTCATGTGTTTAACTCCCCTGGTCAGATTTTTTTTAATAACTTTTACTCTGTTCATTAATTCTGTTGATGTTTCATGTAGTCAACATCACCTAATGTCATTATACACTGTTACATAATGAATATGAGTAATTGCTGACTATTATGACTGGTAGCTTTGACAAAATAGTGAGGTGCACTGCCAGATTTCCAAAACTTAACAAAATATTGATTTAATTTCAAATGAATCAAGATGTTTAAAGAAGTTTGAAAGTCAGCATCAGTTGTATAAAACAAAACCAAATGATGAAACAACAAAAAAAGAGCTGAGACATGTGATGTGGACAAGGGGTAGCCAAAGGCCTTCTGCATTTCCACCACTGTCATTCAGTGTCACATACTGTAGGAACCCCTGCAACACAGAACAGAGACAGCAGCACCGTGGGAGCGCCTGGGGCCACAACAGCATCACAGTGTTTATAATTACTCATCATTTACAGTGCACAGTGTGGTTCGCCAGTTGTCCGTGCTGATCTTACACACAAGAGAGTGAGTGCTAATGCTGTGCTGGGTCTGTGAGAACAGAGCATTTACAGTATAAAAACAATTACTTCCCCATGAAACATTGCTTAGAGACAGCACAATGCAGTATTTGGATGATCTGCAGAAGGCAATTAAAAGAACAATACCCATCCGAACTACAGTCATCTGACAATGACTGACAAATATCTGCTGCTGTACCACCAGACTCTGGGGTAGTTTCAAACTGTAAGAATATGCAATAAATCCTCTACCTCTAAATTAATTTATAGCACTATCTAATTAAATAAGTCCAATTTTCATTATACAATCTAGGTTGCAATGGTAAATAAATCTTTTCCATTGTGGATCCATGATAATACACTGTTTGAAAGAAGCCAACCTGATTGGTGACCCTCTGTAAACAGAAGTTTTGACAGGTGGGTGTGGCATCTGTGCTCACAGCCTTCCACATTGGCCACATTTGCTCTCAATGACTGAAACTTTGATCACGTTTAATGTAAGCATCGATCATCGTAACAAAACCAGAATCTCCATCACCACAAAGTAATGAAGTCACCTTATCACATGAAACCAGAGCTGAAATTGGTATTTCTGCATTGTATTACACACCAGGAAGTGTTGTGTATGTCACTGCTAAAAGTTAATGGTGATGTTGATGTTAACTTTATCAGGGCGAGAGCACTGAATCACAGACAGTTTACTGCACTTTTCGAGGAGCGTGACCCTGAAGCGAGGGGCCTGAAAGCAGAAATTCTAAAGTTTTGTGAGACGAACATTGAGAATGTTCTCAGGTGGAGAATAGAAGCCAGACCTTGCATTTGCTATTGATGTGACTAACCTCATTTCCACCGCAGTCATAGAAACCAACTTTAATGCATTTCTTCAAAGCATTTCTAAAAAGCAACTAAAAAAGTGGAGATAACAATAGTAATAGTAATCAAACTATTATTGTAACAATAGCTTGTTGTATTAACATGTAACATGTGTTAACAAGTCTTTGAAATGTTGAAAAACATCTGTATTTTGTTTGCAACTGAGCAATTTTTTATTTTATATTTTTATTGCCTAATTGTAACCTCCAGTCTTACCAAACGCAGCTTATAAAAGGAAAAATGAATACTGGTTTGAGTAGATTTGAGTTTAGCTTATTACTAAGGCCTTTCACAACAGTTCCAGTTTCTCATTTGGCCCCTTGGGAAAATTCATTGCCCAGTATATACAATATGTTACAGAGAATGAGGAACCACGTAACAATTCCACTGTAAAATAAATCATGAATGAGATTCATATTACTAGATCCGATTTTATGGACGTGTTCCCTTTGATCACAAGACATGATCAGGTATGAAAAGTTTAAGTGACAAAGCCTTTATACCTTCAGGGTACAGAGTTCCTGGGAGTCTAAAGCCCTTGGGCAGTTGCCAGTTTTGCCAGTTAGTACTCCATCTTTGTTTGCACCATGGTCGCAACCTAGTTGAAAGAATATTTCTAAACAATGGCAGCGGCTGACAAGCCTTTTCTCTCTGTGTTTGCTCAACCCAGAGAAGCATCAGGTTTGACTTTGCCAAACAAATATTGCAGTTTCGTGCGTAAAGTCAAATGACTCAGCTCATATTTACCGTACATCTGATCCACGCTATCATAACGTAATGGAATATCCCGACAAATTGACAGCACCTGATATTGTTCTGTTTTCCTGCAAGGCATGCCAGAAAAAGAGCCCTGACTAGAATCCAATCAGTCATTCAAAGGGAGCGAGCCAAGAACCTGTCCACACTGGAACAACAGTCTTTCTTTGGGAGTGCAGGACCTTGTCATACTGTTTACATGCTGTGTCTCTTGCTTGCTAAATCAGGTTTTCAGCACACCTCATACGTGCTAGCTTGTAGACCAAACACTTTGTTTTTCCAGTGGTGAAATGTAGGCTTTGTTTGCTTCAGTTACATTCTGAGTGAAATCCTGAACATTTCTTTTTCTTTGATAAGAACTTTTTTCCTTGGGAGGCGGGGGGACTTTTACCATTATCTCACAAAAAGTGCTGACTAAACAGTGCCTTGCAGTTCTTTGTGACTGGAATATCCCAGTGGATTTAGCTTAGAGAGAAAAAAAATTATACTGCTTGTTTTAGAGGAAAAATATAAATGTGCTCAGTGGAAACCATAACTGAAATGCAGAATTCCTCATGCTCATCCTTCTATATTAGGCAGCTACACAGCAAGGTACATTAACAATACAGGAGAATGACTCAACCAGTTTTCCAGATCAGCGTGTTAGCATGCAACACATTTAGCAGAATGCCATGAACAGATAGACCACAGAAATCCTGTTATTCACTGTTCTCTATTCACTGCTGCTTCTACGCCTGCCAATGATGACACCACTGAAGTAGACTTTGAGTCTCTCTTTAAATACCCTGAAACTACCATTCAGATACTCTTTCACACATTTACCACAAAGGACAGTAGTGGCCAAGCTGAACATTTCTCAAAATAAACCTTTTTTTTTGTCCAGTTTTCCCCTGTGGACTCTAATCCAAGGCGTACTGTAAGCCGCAAGTGTCATCGCTTGAGAAGCAAAACCTATCGGTTATTTTAGTGTCCTCACTTGTGACCTAGTGGAGTTGTTTATAGAAATAATGTAGAAGTACAAGTTAGAAGATGAGGCATCTACAACTGAGTCGAATGACCAGAACAGCTCAAACGCAAAGGTATACTAGAAGCAGTAGTACAGACACTGGCCAACTGGTCTTCAGAATAAAAGTGAGACAATTTTAAGGTTTTAACTAGGTACATAAAATATGATTTTATGAATATGAAAGTTGCTACCATCCCCCTCCTAAATTTACTACTTCAGCATGTATTGGTACACAGACACCACGATGTGGTTAATAAAATCCTGGTAATCAAAGATAATTATCAAAGTTCACAAATATACTTTAAAATTTCCTTTTTTCTTTCGCTTTACTTGTTTGTACATTTGGTCATTTGGCTGCTGTTGTGATTTTTATACCTCTACATACATAGATACATAGTTGATGTCAAGACTATTCTTGATTTTGTGATGTTGATATTTCTAGTTGATTTTTTGAATGTTTGAATGAAACTTTTACTTTTAAACTTCACAAATATACTGTAAAATTGTTTTGTTTTTTTTCCCTTTTCTAACCTAAAATTATTGGCAGGGGTGTGCAGAGGTACAGAGGGTGTAGTACAAAGACAGATCAATGGGTTAGCAAGCTATGTTGAGCTTAAAGTCACAGTTCTCTGTCTTTTTTTTTAACCTGGATTAAACTTAAAGGTTAGGTGCAGGTTCTTTAAATCAGTTAGAAACACCACATTTTCCCTAATTCTTTTATTTCATTTCCATAATTTCGTTGTACATGTACAATGACAATAAAGGGCTATTCGATTCGATACTTCTATTCTCTACTACAGCATGTTTTAAGTCCAAAATAGATTCTCTGCAGGGGTGAATACATTTTATACCTGCAAGTTGTTACTAGCATCACCCAGCTGTAGAGTTAAAGCAGCACATGTAACATTGTCAAAGGGCATCTGCATGTATTCATTTAGTGATGCAGAAAATGCTATTATATTTGATTCTAAGTCTCTCTTACACTGATGGAATTGCAGCTGCTAGAACCCAGAACACCAAGAAAAACTATTCAATCAGTGAAAGTATTTTCACTTCATTCTGCCTACAAACTAAAGTGATTTACACATCTCCTTTATTAGACTTTGGGAAAATAACCTTCAGGGTTTACATGGCTCCAGTTTAAATTGTCCAAGCTTTAATCTGCAGCTGTCACGTTAAAAATAACAAGTAGCACTGGGAGCACACTCAGTGAAAAAAGAAAAAAAGAAAAAAGAACTCAACATTTGTGATTTTCTGCAGCATTAATCTCTTGCCTTATTTGCAAGAGTGTTGCATTTTACTGTTAAAGTTTATGCTCTTTATAGATTTTTATCACCATTTTATTGTCATCATCTCATAACATATTTGGTTTGAGTAGGTGGCATGAATAGAGATCAATTTGCGCAGAAGACTCATATGACTGATGATTTTATGCCCTTTGTTTTTTTTTAATCAAGCCAGCTAATGCAAAGAAAGCCTGGCTATGTTGAAGTCTGGTTTCCCATGTCATGCACCCTTCTGGCTTGCATTTCATAATTATTTTCTAACTAATATACATGTATATTTTTTAATATCTATAGCCGTTTTTCTGTGTCATCTCTGAAAACATTGCAACAATAGAGGATAGAAAAAAATTTAAATTCAGATGAAACTTTACATTGGAAATGTTTTTCTACCTGGATTTAAGGTTCTTCACATCTGCTGTTTCTGCATTTTTTTTCTTTTTGTGGCACAAAAAGTGAAACATGAAATTGTACGGCTACAAGTGCAAATGAATAAATGCATCAGTATGATATTCCTCTCCAAAAGGGCTCAAAGTCTGTGTTCTTGGGAGGTCGGTGATATGCTATAACTCTCAGTGATTTGACAGTATGAGAGCTCTGGTTTACATCACTGTCTAAGGAGAAGTGGGGTTCATTTTGTGGGCTATCAATGCTGTCCAGAGCTCCACTTAAATTCATAGTGTGAATAAACAGCATGCACAAAAAAGGTCCTTTTCACTTGTGGTCCTCATCAGCTTTTCTTTCAATGCCAAAACAAAGAAGTCGTTCTATTTTTGTTTCACGCAAAATTTATTAAAATATCTATCTATCCATCATCCATCCAGCCATCACATAAATGGGGTTGATATATCAGTTTAACAAGTGACGATCAGCTTAGTCATCAGTAAGGACATTGATGAAGTTTTAAGGATTATATCAGGCACTGTTTGCAGTAAAGTCAAACAAATAGATTATTTGGTCTCTCACATATATGTTGGTCTTATGTCCAATATGACAGAAATAAAAATGTTCTTTTATAGTTCAGTGGAACTGGAAAAATAATTGTTAGAGTCCAGTGGAGCAGCCCAAACGTCTTTGTTTACAATACTGCCGGCACTGCCTGTAACACATATATGAGATTATGCATCAGCAACCAGTGCTGGTTGGTGTCAAAAGTTCATTTTTCTAGTGTTGGTAAGTATCACTAAAGCCACTTGGCGAGGCTTAGTTGTGCATGTACTGTATGAATGAAACAGGATTTTACACACCGTAACAATCAGTATTGGCATCAGTCCCCGACCGGTCTGTATTTGGGAGCTGAGAGTGTGACTTACTCACCTCCCTCCATCACCTACTCACCACTCCATTAATCTTTCAATGGGTGGCAATTTAAGTAGGAGTAATTTATTAAATCGAGAAATGAAATAAGAACACAACAAAAAGAACCAAGAACCAGTCTTCTAATCTAGTTGTGTTCAGTTGCTAGTGTTTTCAAATATTTCTGTGGATATGAAATCCAGCCTTTGATTCAGTCTTCACATACATTCAGAAGTTAAGTACAGGTGCAAAATAAGCTGTGTCATTAACAACACACAAGAAGTACTACTACATCAGAACAATCAGTAAACCAAGTCACGTAAACTGAGTCCACAAAACTGAGAGGTAAGCAAGCATGCTAACCCACAAACCCTACGCTGGATCATACCCCTTTATGACTCCAATAATGACCCTAATTCGTTTTGTTCAGTGTTACCTGAAGCTAAAGAATGAAGTGTTAAGGCTTTTAAACACATAAGCTACATCCATGCTTTATATGCACTGGAAACAGAACATAGATTCTAATATATGTATGATTGACATAGTCATCTGAACTCTGTATTTTGAAGCATCAGCATTAGCGTTTTGGCCACTAGCATGTTAGTGTTAGCTTGGTTAGCAAGTTTCATTGAAACCTGAAACAAAGAGGCTTGCTAATTAGTGCTATGTAAGACAAAGTAAAAAGCTGCTAATCAAACAGGCCATGCCCCAAACTTTAATCATCAACTGTACCAAAGTTAGTATTTTGTTCTGAAGCAATCAATTAACTATGGTGGGAAAAAAACAGGCTGAAAACACACCGCTGTAAAGATGGCCCGTTGTGTAAAAAGCACTTTGGATAGTCAATAAGATATGCAAATGCTTTGTAAATACCAGTCAGTTTGTAAGCTAAAAGTCTTGTGTGTGACCTATTAATGTGATTCCAGATTACACTCATATTTTAACCACTTATCCCTGACCAGCTTAGAGCACATTAGAGGCCCCAGTTTGAATGGGATTTTCTTCCTTTTTTTTCTTTCTTTTTTTTTTTTACCATATACAGCCAGTCTGGAAATTCTGAGTCATGGGAACTCTATCCTGACTCATCTCCATAATTATCTTATATAAAACACAGATAGACAAATGCTGACCATGCTAAATGTACTGTACCATCAGTCATGTGTCTCTTAAAGCTATTCAATTACAGCAGAAATTTTTCTTTTTGAAATTCATGGCCTCATTTGTGGCTGTAATTCTGTCAAACTGAGACAACACTGATCCATCAGTGTATTGTGCTCCTCTATGCGGGAGACTAAGTGAAAACTGGAAGATAAACAGAGAAATAATGATGATCAATGGCACACTGGGGTCCAAGCTGCGCCTGCCAGCCAGTACATCACCGAAGCTGTTTGTGGCTGAGTGGGGTCTCCATTTTTAAATCGAGATGGCACGTCAACCGTTACAGAACAAGGTCTTTGCCAACTGTAATTTGGCATCCTACTTAAGCCTTGGCATCGTCATGCATATTACACATACATGTACATACATGGACTCACAGAGAACGACACGAGTCATCAAACTTAAAGTCAGCAATCATATTTTTACAAACTAAATTACTGATTACTGCAATTAATACAGACTGCTGTTTAGGATGGGAAATACTGCATCTGTGTCTCAATTTGGATACTTCTCTTAGTACACTTTGAGGGTTTCTGCCACCATGCCCGACCATGATCCTGTTTTGGGTTTTTTGGTTTGTTTGCTTTTTAAGAAAAAAAATGTTTCCAATTACCCTTTTGTTCCCTTTAACTGTAAAGCCTGAAAAGTCTAAAGTTACAAAAAATATCAAGTGCAACAACATATTCAGAGACATCTGGATAAAACTCTCTTGAGAGGGGAAAATGTCCCCTCAGAAGTGCCACGCTGTGTCATTGTGGCCAGTAGCTGCAGCTGTGTCTAAGTTGCTCCTGATGTCGATTGATTCTGTTGTGTCATTGTTATCAGATGACTACAATACTACAGTTTTATGCCTTTGGCCTCAAGATAAAGAGCTCCCCTCCCAGAGTCCAATTTCTGGCCCAAGTGCAACCATTCTGATGCAGGCCCCCTGGGCGTGTGAATCCTCTGGCAATTGCCCATTTATAGGCAGTAGGGGGTGAGGACATGGCCAGCCAGTGGGAACACCTGCAGCTTTGGGATGAGCCGGTTGTGCCGTGCCAGGGGCCATTTGAGGGCACGTCGAGAGTGTCTGGCATTGGGCCAAAGAAAGTTTTATAAGGGGAACTGGCGCTGTATCAAAGTGAAAGCAACAAATCTAAGAGTACAAGGGAGCAACCACGGTGTAAGAGAATTGGTCTCGTTTTTAGGCTGGTGAGCAATTACATCAGTGTAGGGTTGTGTCAGGTCAGTCAGTGATAAAATGAGCGTGCCTCAGCGCTTGAGTGTGACTGGAAAACTGCCCCTCCCCCCCCCGGGGGGGGGGGGCGGGGCACTCGGACTGCTTTTAACGCAGCAGACCATGAAATTCTACCAGACTAGAAAATATATATTGGTGGGTTATACTGTAACCTACGTTCTCTGAGTGAAGAGACTATCTCTTCACCGTACATGTTTTATTTTTACGGGTATTGATCCAGACAGAACAGCTGACCCTGATGCTCTTTAAGACATCCCCATGTATGCATATATGGCCTTTTGAGTTCCTCAGATTCCATGGAGCAGATGTATTGTTTGTCACAGAGTTGGGGACATGTGTTGCATGTGTGTGACATAAGCAGTATCCGTTTACCTTGTAAAAAGAAAACTGGATCCCTCTCAGGATGTTGGTACAGACTGGTTAAACCATAGATGCAAACTGGCTTTTGCTGACTGGCTGGAATACTCATTTTTGCATATAGAATTCGACCTAGACAGAGGAAGCTTCAAGTTGCTTTAACTTATTGTACCCCAATTTTCCAATGGATATAGGATAAAACAAAATTTAAAAAAATAAAATAAAATCAGAAAAATTTAATAATGATAATTAATAATTATTATTTTATTATAATATAATTATAATTATTTAAATATTATAAATTTAAATAGATTAGACATATACAACACAAGGTTGCCCACATTCATTCCTTTCCAGGCATATCAGCGGCAGGTGCCAACACTTGTGTCCCTGCCAGCCTGACACAAAGCCAGATTCCAAAGGTTAACAAGATTCTACACTCTGCAACCAGCTGCAGACAATAGTGTCTTCTGTTTGCACATACCTCCACTTATTTGGTTCTCCTTTCAAAAATCTCATAGGCCCACACAAAACCACACTTGTATGATTTGAAACCAGGGAATGTGCTGAAGAAAAATGCATCAGTGCATGCATACATTTTTCAACAACTGAGTTTTTCCTATTTATTTAGGTTTATATAAATAAGCGAGAGAAAGATGTTTGTTCCAGAACCGCAAATGGAGATTCATGATTAACAAAACACTTGACCCTCCATTCATTTGGATTGTGTAGCCGCTCCACCAGTTTAACTGTGTGTCTTTTTCAGTCAGAATATGAAAGCAGATGTTCCATGGAAGATGTGGTCATGGTCCAAGGGCTTTGAGTTGGACTTTTTTAGATTTTTGTTTAATTATTAATGATTATGTTTTTGTTTTAATTTCATAACCAGTGTTCTGTGTTTTTGCTTACTGTCATTTTGACTTTATTTTAAACAGGAGAGAGGGAGGAACAGATGGGCTTAAGTAAGAAGCTCAGACTCAGATTTAGTATTTATTTTCATGTTTCATGTGTCGTTGTTTCAGTAACGACTGTTTATTCTTTTCCTGTTTTATCTTGACAGTTTACACTTGCATTTGTGATTACTTTCATCTGTCCTATTCCCTTCCTTTTTGTCCTTCCTTAATCATACCCTCTGTGTATAAATAGTCCTGCCTCCCCCTGAGTCTGTGATATAGCATCTGTTGTGTTTCTTGTGTACCTTCTTCAAGTGAAGCCTATTGGGATTTTTTGCCTTTCATGTTTTTGGATTTCTGTTGGAATCCTTGGACTTTGTATATTTGTTTTTTGTATTTTTGGCTTCAATGTCCTGTATTTGGATACACACCTTTTCACCCCACTTTGTGAAATATTGTTGTATTTTATTGTACATTTTTAAACAATTCACACATATTCACAACAATTTAGTGGGATATTTTTTACAGGATGATCAAATAAAAAAAAATTTCTTAAATGTTCAGTATATAAATTAGTGGTATTTTCCTAAAAATGTATATAACATGAGTGGTTTTTAGAATGTAAAAAACACTGGTGGCCATCAGTGCTACAAATCAAAGGTGTCTTGGTTCTTGAGTCATTGTATTTACAAGATTTTCAGAAAACTGGACCTCTGACTTTGACGTCGAAGTCGAGGCCACTGACATTTAAATTCATCTGAGATTTATTGTTCATTTGTAGCTTACTTTAGAAAATCAGTGAAACATGGAGTAATTAATCTAATTAAAATATAGTTGATACATTTAAAAAGTGTAGGTATCCATGTCATTATGGTAATTAATGAAACTGACTTAAAGATACGAAAAAAAGGTGTATATAAATGAGGCTGACACTTTAATATTATTTAGCACTCTTATTTAGATCAACACTGGAAATGCTTCTGTGTCATTTACATTTTATCAGAAAGCAACTTAAATTGAGGGTTGGTTTTTGGCATTTTTTTCATTGTCTTTAGCGTAGCTTTTTGGAGAAGACCTGTCAACAAAAGGGGTATATAAAACATAATCCAGATAAATGGAATAATATTTAACATTAAACTAACCGCACTCTTCAGCACTAACACTTTTCTGAACTGGCGTGTCTGTCTCCATCTTGCCTACTTTATTCATTATTCATTCAGGAATGATGTCATAGTCTGTAAGAGGTGAAATATCTGGCAGGGTGTGTTAGACTGCACTCAGAGGGACAGTGAAAAATTATTTGTCTAGTGGTAGACTGGGGTAAGGTTTCTAAAGTTAATGTCGAAAGCCATTCAGGTACCACTTTAAATAAAATAATGATCTATCTTTTCAGGCATTGTCTACATGACAGTAAATCGTTTAAAGGAGAATTAGTATAGCATACACATACAAGTAATAAATGCATGGGACGTGTATCCACCCGCCTTTCTCTTCACTGAAAGCACGAGCCACTGTGTTCCATTACAGCCATAAACACCCACCTTCACTGACATGAACTATGGCACTTTGGATTCAAGCTGTCTGAACATGTATACATGAGCACAAATAAAGCAGATGTACGCACAAACACAGTATGGGCTGCTTTACAGTAAAGATTGTGTTTCACTGCACTTCTGTGTGAGAGTCTGTAGAGATTGTTAGTCAATGCCACAAGTGTAGCTCTGCTCTTTAAGTGCCAGCTTATTTTGTCCATTATGCTACAAGAGACAACATAACAGTATATGTATCCATACATGCATGTCCCCAGCATCTTCCATCAAACCTGACATGAGGGAAAGCAGTTTGCCTGAAAAGGAGGCTTGTTCAGAATTTTAGAACACTAAAGTGACTTGCCAGTAACAAAGTAGTGTACATTGGTTCAGTTATTTAATCATGAGGACAGAGTGCATGTCCAAGATGTTGTTTTTCATTTAAAAGTTTCAAAAAATAAACAGTATAGTAGTATAAAGACCCATATTATACTCAATTACAGGTGTAATTACAAGTCTATATGCATTGCTGTTCACAAAACACAGTTTTCTCATCAGGTACAGTGCTACAGCAAATACTTTTTTAAGTTATATATGAAAATGCCTATTCTGGTTCATGAAATTTGGTTAAGGGAACAGACTATGGTTAAAAAACTATAAAAAAAAATGCAAAAAGCAATATTAATATAAAGACATTAAGACACCTTTAGCAGCAATAAACTGAAGTGATTGTTTTCTATTTGACTTTATGAGTCCCTCACATTGTTGTGGAGGAATTTTGGCCCACTCTTCCTTACAACATTGCTTTAGTTCAGTGAGATTTTGGGGGGCAATCGTTTATACACAGCTCTCTTAAGAACCTGCCATGACATTTCAATTAAGTTGAGGTCTGTACTTTGGAAAGTACAACACCATGATTCTTTTTTTCAGCCATTCTGTTGTAGATTTTCTTGATCGATTTCAAATAATATATATATAAATATGTGTTGGACAGACTCATGCATAGCTTCATGTTTGAATCTAAAATACTTCAGTATACAGAGAAGATCGTGACTGACTCACTGACTGCAAACAAGCCCAAACCACCACCCCTCCACCATTGTGTTTGACAGTTGGTATGAGGTCCTGCTTGGTTTTCAACAAATGAGGTGCACTGTATTATGGCCAGGCATTTCCACTTTCCTCTCCCATATCCAAACGACATTGTTCAGAAGACTTGTGGTTTGTTTAGATGCAAATTTATAAACCTAATCTTAAAATAACCTAATCTAATCCACTTTTCTTTTTTGGGAGAAGAGTCTTTCTCCATATTTGTTCAGTCTTTTTTCAAATTTTACTGTCATGAACTTTAATATTTAACATACTTACCAAGGCCTGTAAAGCTTGAAGATGTGGGTTTTTTATGAATATGTCTGAGCACAAGATGGTCTGACCTTTGGGTGAATTTGCTGGAACATCCTCTCCTGGGAAGATTGGACACCGTTTTGAAAGTTTTCCACTCGTCAATAATCTTTCTCACTGTAGAATGATCATCATCATCTTCTATTTAGAAATGGCTTTTTAACCCCTCCCAAATTCACTGACTAATTCCCAGACTGACTGATTGATGAGCAGACAAAATTGCTTCTTTAGGATTACTGCTGATGTTTTTCCTTGTAGGCATTGTGCAATACACACCTGAATACACGAGACCAGAAAACTCTCTGCTTTTGTAGAGGTGGTCACACTCTTTGATCAACGCATATGATTAGCAGCACTGAGAAGCTACTTACCCTCCTTATTCTCATGGAAGCAATAGTAATTTGTTTTCACAGGACTATGTGCAGTATTAAAGCGAAAGCTTTCTTTTTCACATGCCTCTGTCTACTTGTTCATGTAGGACTTCTTCAAATTGACAGCTTCTAAGGTTAAAGAAAAAACCACATTGTGCAGTATATGAGTTGAGGATTACTCTATACAGATACATTAAGTTTTGACATTAGTTGTGATTAGTTATATGACAGTTATGATCTAATGGAGCTGTTAGGCTTTACCTTTACAACGACAGTTGTGGCATATATATATATATATATATATATATATATATAGATATATATATATATTAGAAAAAAAATAAAC